>JAUZST010002728.1:0-17763 GCA_034779995.1 Parotocinclus haroldoi
ATATATTATGTACAGTTTCAATACTAAAGTATATTCGTCAGGTTTTTACTTTACTTACATTAAGCATTTGCTTTGTCTGATTGACTAAAACCAATGTAAGGGGACATGGTTATTTAAAGAAACAAAATGTAACGTGAACTTGAAAGTACATTTTTTAGGACATAAAGTAAAAGTAATCCTTGAAATGGATGTAACAAATGTGACTAAAACACCTAGCAGTATCCTGGTACTGGACAGCATACTGCTAAAAAAGGCTGATGTGAGGCATGATTAATTACACATTTGGCCAATAATAGTGAAAGAACGTTGTTGTTGTGTTGTATTTACTTATTTTAAGTAATGTATTGTATTGTTATATATTGTAAATTAAGATATATTATATCTTTCAGGTTTTCTCACTGCTGCAAGAATCAATGGAAGTTGTAAAGCTAAATAAAAAAATGAAAAGGAAGAAGAAGTGATGGAGAGAGTGGAAAAGATAGAATGAGGGAATGAGGGAGGGAAAGAAGGTTGAAGGTTAAGAGCAGAAAAGATGTTCTCTCTTCCCCCTCATATTTTCACATGAACATTACCGTATAATGAGGGGGCAGGGTGGTTTGAAACCACAATGACTTCACACACACAAACACAAGCTTTTATTTCTATATGTATATCAATTCTGATAAATGATGTGCAGTGTTTAAGTACATGTTTTAGGGAATTATCACATCGCAGAGCTAAAATTAAACTTTAATGGTTTCTACCACAGATATCACGATGTGTCTGTGCACCATGCATTTTAAATGGGAATAAGTTATTTGCTTCTTTTCGTTTATCTTTTTCTTATTTTTGCATTTATCCTGCTTATCTTGGTCAGGGTTGCCAGGAGTGTATGGGGGTATCCCCAATTTGACTAGGTGCAGGCAAAAATGCAGCATGAATGTCCAGTCCAAGTTCCAGTTGTAGGGCAAGTCAGGGGTCGCTCCATCTGGTTTCCCTTCCCTCAGACAATCGTAACTGCATGATGTGCGACCCGACTGAAAGGACCTGGGTCACCACCATTTTATGCTTCCTCTGCTCACTCTAACATCCACAGAGTGCAGTATTTGGTAAACATAGGGAATTACTTTTACAATTTTATATTTTTATAGTTAATTTTAATATTTTGAAGTATTTGCCTAAATACTTCAGGTCAAGTCTTTGAACCTGGTACTCTCCTTTCATATTATTTTTATTTTTATTATTATTATTTCTGTATGTCACCAAAAATTGTTTCCCAATGTATTAAAATGTATGCATCACTTCGTCTTTTGCCTAGAACTCTATGCATAGGATTACGCCATGTGGTGTATTCGATTATGCAAATCAGTTTTCATTTTGATCTAAAACATTTTTTATGAATAGCATTCCTCTGAAAAGTCCATTCATTCATTCATCATTCGTTGTTTTACCCTCTCAATCCTTGTCAGGGTGGTGGGAAAGCTGGTGGAGTGCCAAAACTCCCCATCCAGACATGGTGCACTCACACACTCATACACGCACTCACACACTGAGGGCACTTTAGAAACACACAGTAACCTAACATATGTCTTTGGAATGTGGGCGGAAAGTCAGATTGAAGCAGGGACGCTGGAGCTATGAGCTGCAAGGGCTAACCTTCTGTGACTGTTGCTAATAATTATGTGTTTTACGTTACAGTAAAGCCCAGAGTCATTTTATATTGCTTTGTGGTAAACGTGAATATGTTCTTCCAGAATCAGAAGATGCTAAAGTGACACCCAATATTTAAACACAATATATCATTATAATAATAATATTATACTCAGAAGATGTATAGGAGCTGTTTTGTATCAGATACCCAGGTCGTTGGAGCCTAAGGACAAATCAAGCTGATCTATTTCAAACTCACATGTGGGTCATCCAATCAAACACCATCAGATAGATGCACACACATTAAACAGGATCAATATGTGCTGAACAGGAACTTTAAAGTCCTTCTATATGGTAAGTAAAACGGATAAAATGGACAACGAGTGTAGAAACAAGGAAGTAGTCCTAATGGTCTGGCTGATAATGGCTGATCGGTGTACAGTATATGTAACAGAGTTTACAGTGTCTGGTGAACAGTTGGAGGAAAAGTGTGTCTGACTCAGCAACTCTGAGAAGAGTTAAAATAGCTGCACAACATCTTAAATAGTCTGCTCTGCCGCAGAATGTTTAATTGCACAGAGGCCCCACTGCTTTAAATGAGGTCAATAAAATTCACATGCTGTTAATGATTCTGGACATCCTTAGATGTTCCATTAATATGGCATCATTAGTACTTTGTAAACATAAGCGTTTATTTTGTTTTGTGCTGTAACGCAAAAAAAACACAATTGTCTTTTGATGAAAGGTGCTTTAACAGCTGTATATTTGCACTTGGAGTGAGTATTTTCATTTTTAATATTTAAATGAACGTGCACTAAAACATTAGGATGGTGTGCCACATGCATGCAAAAACACAAACTAACCTCTGCTAAAGTACCCTAATTGAAGCTTAATCCCAGATTAAACACAGGCATCAGCATTATTGAGTCAGTACATTCAATCAACACCCATGGTACATCCTGTCACACCTACAGGTCAACCAAAACAATATCTCAGCCACAGATTACAGTTTACACCAAGGGTGTCGGACTCATTAGCAACCTGTAGTACACAAAATCTATAAATGTATGCTATATGTATACTAAATATTGTCCATATTTGTACACTATGCCAAACTCTTTGCTTACATGGGACAATAGGATAGTGCAATTTCAGCTTTCGGACTAATGCCTATTAACATTCAGACCTGTTTAGATATAGGTCTAAACAATTTTGTAAATTGTATAACTTCTGTCACACTGGAAGAGTTATTTTTTAGACATCTGGGAAAACTCTTACTCTATTTACCTCAACAAATATATACCTACAGATCAAGCTTGAGTGCCCCACAACTCAAAGGATGGATTAATGCTTTGGCCAGATGTACACAGACAGGCAATAAAACCTTGCTTTTCTACCTATAAGACAAAATACAGACAAAACCTAATTTCTGCACAGGCAGGATACAAGCCAGAGTGGCCCAGAACTGGGAACCTGTGCTCTACAAACTAATTCACCATTAAGTGCCTTGACTTACACTTAGTGAACCTGAAATCCAGAAATCCAATTAGAGAGTATACTTGAGAAATAAAATACACTCAATAATGGCAATAATCGGATTTCTGCTTGGAAACCAGCCAATCACCTTACAGAAATATGTGATGTAAACGCCCAACTTAAATATTAAATAATGAAAGTATGTTCTGTATGTGTTTCTAATGTTTCTGTCTTTAATTCCATGGTTTTCCATAATTTTGAGGCTGCCAGATCCTAAGAGGGAGAAATGTGCACAAAATTTTTAGAATAAGAGGATCAGCCAACCATATTGGTTAGGCTTGCATGATTTCAGGCAACACTTTGAGGAGACCCTAAAACACAGTTTATAGTGGCTGGCTATGTACTGTGCACCTGAAAGTGGTACCCGTGCATGATAGTCCAACTTTCCTAATGTTCATCCTGTATGATTTACTGCGGAATGTTATTTTTTTGAAATGTTAATAATTAATTGTCACAATATTCTAGATAGTACTTCATTTAAAGTCATTTGCTGTCTACACAAAAACTGTCTTTTCTCCAGGAGGTCAAAATGAAAACTGATTGTGTGTGTGAATAAATAAAAACTATTGGTTTGACACGTTTACATTTTTGGAATGTGTTGCAGGCCTGAAATGCAGTAATGGGTGTTTATCAACAAATTAAATAAATATGACTAAAATAAATACTGTCATACTGTCTGCAATGAAATAAAAATTAAAGCACATGTTTAAAAAAATTCCATACCATTCCAACGTTTTCTGGTTTGGGGTTATATAATAATGGCTTGAATGGTGGAATCCTTACTTGACAAGATTGACATTTAGCTGTAGTCTATGCAAAACAAATCCCAGTGAGACTCCAAAGTAAGTTTTTGAAAGTGTCTAGTCCTCGTACATGCATATTTAACATACTGAACAAAGGATGGGATTGAAATTTTCTTAACATGTTTGCATTGCTGTTAGTTGAAAAGTCATGGGCAGGTAAGAAATAAGATATATTGCTCATATAATGATGGATCAGTTATTTATCTGTAGGAAGCAGCTTTGTTTGCATGCAGTATGGCCAGTATCAGCCATGCCATTAGCACAGCCAGTGAGTAGTTACCGGCTGGACAGTAACACCAGGCAGACTTGGCAAGGGTGTGCAGTGATTCTTCACACCGTCTGTTACAAGACCTGCCAGATATAATTGGACTCAGTCTGCCACTAGCACAAACCTCCTTTAGCTAAGTCTGGAGGTTAAATATGTTTTGAGATGATTCCAAGTGATTGCAGCCAGATTAAACAGACAAATAATAATGCAGATTTTAGACTTACAGTAATTGTGATTTTTGTAGGAGTACTCTTCTTGAATATAAACGATTGGACACACACATTAGTACTAAATGGGAGTAATATACAGAGTTATAGTGGGAGCCACAGTCATTGCCATGGTTACGCATTGCTGTAGGTCCCATGCAAAGTAACTCATGAACATTTCTGGTTAGGGGTTTAAAGTACTGCACAGATTATTGTGGGAGTTGCATGACGTGGTTCAAAAAAGGGGTCACATAACAAGAATGTTGCAATTTTAAAGCTGATTTATTATCATTTACTTTACAGGGGTGGGGAGCTGAAGTGTTAGAGTCCAGCTGTTTGGTGATTTCTCTGCTCACGACAAAGAGAAAGAAAAAAACCAAAATGCTACACCATTGAAAGCAAAGGGTGAAGACAGTTGGTTGACATTTATTGTGGATAGCATGTACGGTAGTTAATTTTCCTGAAGTTGTGAGCTAATCAAGTTTGTTTTAGCAGTTTGTTGAAACTTACTTAAACTTCAGCTGGATTAGCTGTTACAAACAACAAGGCTAATGAACTGTTTCAAGCTGTTCTGACTCTTCCTTTAAAGACTGCATGTACTGTTTCAGTTTTCTGCAATGAAAGAAAAGTTAATTAATTGAAAATCTGCTGAACCCAACAGGTGTGTAATAGGTGTTGAGTTTCGTACAAAACGATGCAGCTTAAAAAGAGACTTGGCTAAAGTAAAACAAACAGAAAGAAACTAAAGTAACAAAACAAAAATTCTCTACTGAAGAATCGACTCTGACTCACAGACTAGAGAATCAAGAAGTAACTCGTGAAACATCTCTGGAACTTACTGATAGGAAGAAAGTGCCACAAAGCTGTACAGAATACCATATGTATGTTATGCATCACTCATATTCACTTGCACTTTGTGGAATTTGATTGACTCCCTCCATTATAGCAGCTACGTGGTTTACATAGTAAGCCAGTGTTTTACAATTCCCCAAATTCACATGGCTGGGGCTCAGATTGCACGGTTCAACTGTATTAAACTGTAACTGTAATTAGAGAGAGAGAAACATGAACTGGCTAAGAAACATGCCCCAATTTGTATGTGGAGCATAAAAAGGAAAAGGAACATGAGAGGAAAAAATAGGGGATATTTCATTAAGGAATATTTCATTTTGGTATTTGTAAATGTAACCCATGTGGTTAGATCAGCTATTGATGAATGATTGGTTTTGATATAGCGCCTTCTGAGTGATCTGATATCATGGGTAATCAGCTTAGACTTTTGTCCCCCCCCCCCTGATTTTTCAGATATGGGGTTGTGTACATACTAAATGGGGTGGGTACACACATCATGGTAGACAGCTTTTTCAGCTTAAAATGGCAGTATAAAGTGTATCTACTAAACAAACTGTTCATTTGCAAAAAAAAGTATACAACTATTTATATAACTTTAATACGTATAGAACTTTTAATGTGCCAAAATCAGTCGTTACAATTAGTTATTATACATACAGTGTAAAATAAAAGTTAGGACATTTTGGTTTGCTTCAAGCTTTAATGCAATACAAGTCATTAACCTTTTCACATCTTGTCGCCACGCAAGTGTGGGGAACTTACTACATTGTTATACATGGGCAATTGCTGCTGACCTATGAATAATAATCAATACCAAATTAATAATCAAATTACATCTTTGGGAGTGTGTCCTCTCTGTAGCTATTTGAAGACTTTCCACCCATCCTCACCTGATAGACTACTGGTCATTTAAATGTTACTGGCAAGAGTTAGGACAAGATAATATAGATGAGATAGCCTTTTATTATCTCACAAGGGGGAAATTTGTGACGTTTATGGCAACATACATAGTCAGAAAATGTAGTATGCAAATACATTGATCACAAAACTTACGGGATTTTTTTTTACGATATGAACATTATACACAGTTTACAAAGTATGCAAATGTAGAAATGGAACTCAACCACACCTGGCCCAGTGCATAACTGATGTCAGCATACATAGCGGTATCCACTGATTAGGTAGTAATTTGATATTATTTCGCATTATTGCACATAGTATTATGAAAGGAGCGGATTCAGATTGTTTTTTTTATTGTGTTTAGATACTATATATAGAAACTGTTTTATGTAATACAGTTACTTTTGCTATATCTAGTTATTTTTTGTATTTTGTGCTTTTTTGGGTAATTTTCATTGGATTTATAAAGGTTACAGATGCATACACATAATTTCAGATTTTGAAATTTTAGCAGCCAATTTTACAGTGCATCTCTACTTCTGGCACTGTGGTTAAGGTACTGGACTATGGATCAGAAGGTCCAGGGTTCAGATCCCACCTCTGCCACAGTTGAGTCCCTGAGCAAGACCCTTAACCCACCATTGCTTGGATTGTAAGACTATGAATTGTAAGTCGCTCTGGATAAGGGCATCAAATAAGTAACATAATGTCAATTTATTTACCATCTTAAATCCGTGCTAGAAATAATGCCCCCTAATTTAGGGACTGTGGTGGCCTAGCGGTTAAGGTACTGGACTATGGACCAGAACGTCCAGGGTTTAAATCCCACCTCTGCCACAGTTGGGTCCCTTAACCCACAATTGCTTGGATTGTAAGACTTTATCAGTTGTAAGTCGCTCTGGATAAGGCCGTCTGCTAAATGCTGGAAACGTACCTTCCTGTGCAATGTTTACAAAGACTGTGGCAATCACACAACGTTCACATACTAATTGACAAATCTTAATTGTGGTTTTCCTTTTGACGTGAACAAGCTTGATACCATCTATCAATAGCTAAATATGAGAATGTCATACATTCAGTGATTGTACTGAAGCTTGTGTGTTGTTGCTGATGCTGCTCATAGTTTTCATTCATGAAAAGAGCTCAATAGGCGCAGTCCATGCGCCACACGTGCGATCCGGTTTCCATGACAACTGTCATGTCCGCTCCCTGCACGGTGCTCATGCACGTTGATTCCCGTTTTTACTCATACAAAGACACCGTGCTTTATTTAACCCTGAGAATGAATGAGGATACATGTATATAGATATGAACAGGATCGAGATCAGTTTAGGCTGTGAAAAAAGAATCGCGTTATATTGTGTGCTGATGCCCCACCTCGTAGGCCCTTCGACATCATGTAGACGCCCGGCAGCATCAGAAAAAAACACCTTTTTGATGGTTATTATCTAATAACTGGGTATTAATATAAAACTGCTGTGACCAATTAATCGTATTAGAAACATCTCATAAATCCTAAGCCACAATCCAGAGGCAGTGGATGTGGGATCAGTTGTGTGTGTGTGTGTGTGTGTGTGTGTGTGTGTGTGTGTGTGTGTGTGTGTGTGTGTGTGTGTGTGTGTGTGTGTGTCAGGACCAGTGCGTGTTTTTGCTTACCTCATCTTTCTCTTTTCCTCTCAGACCGGAGGACTGCGGAAAATCTTTCCGGGACTCCTTTAACCTCAAATTCAGTCTTCAGCGTTTGAATTGAAGTCTCTAGTTCCTGCAATGGCGCACAGTTAACACGCCGGCTCTGGGAATGACTGCCGGGGATGTGCGGACGCTGAAAAAGTCAAAAACGCGTCAAACGATCGGTGTGGCTCCCGGAGTCGCTCCTCCGTCTGCTTCTCCACTTCTACGCTCCGTGTCCCTCTCCCTCACTTCCATCTCACATCGATCATCAATGCTTCTGTTTCTTCATGTCAACGGCTTGCCATCTTTCCTCTTTCAGCACGAGTAGCGAGACAGAAAGAGAGAGAGAGAGGGAGGATCACAGAGGGTGAAGGAGCAAAGCGGTCTGCTGCCAAATCCTAGTGATGGGTGATTCATGAACGAATCGGTGCTTTTCAAACGAGACTTTGAACGACTCGGTGAATCGATTCCAAACCACGAAAAAAGCGGAAAAAAACGTGTCGGCATGACTTTTTATAGGTTATTCTAATGTAGGCTACTTTCGGTTTTTCTTTTTAGATATATTCGTGCTATTTCCATGCGTCCATATTTCATACGCAAACTTCGGTATCTGTTTCCTGTAGGACTATATTCAAATCTGGATATATCGAAATCTGATCCAGCCACTCATCATGAAATCTGACTGAACAATTCATTATTCTTAATATTTCTTTCAAGGCATACAAAGCCAGTGTAGGCATATCCAAACAGATTTCTGACTGTAATTAAGTATTAAATGAGGGGACTATTTGTATTTCTATTATTGATCAGACATTACAATAATGTCTATACCTAACTTTTATGTGTAAAATGTAAGTTCTGGCTAACTTACCCTCTGGTGAAGTTGGCATGGCGTTTTCTTTTTCCAGTATGTGTTCACTTGCTTTTTAGGGTTATTGCATAGTATTCATTTAACTACCAAGCTCTAGCAGATCCACCCAGTGCATGACATTTGAAGAGTGCCAAACTTGCTGTGGTTAAAAGTCTGCATCTTTTGCACCATGTAAGGAAAACCTGATCTGCCATAACCAAACCTAAATAAACATCAGAACTTTGTCCACCATCAGCAAGTAGACAAGAAGGTGTGGTACCATAGTGATAGTGGCTATATATTATTTCATTGACACTCAGAAAGCCTGGAGACCAAACGGCACACGTGTGGTGAGATATATAAATACTTACTAAAATACTTCAAGGCAAAAGAGTGTTGTATTAATCACATTAAGCTCACTCTGTAGTGCTACCCATGGTCAAAGATGTCACAGCGGAGCTACTTAAGAGGGTGACTCAAATTAATTAGTATTCCTCCTGTCTTATTCAGTTAAATGTGTTTAAAGGAATAAAAATAGATAAGTGAATCAGTAGTACACTGCTCACAAAATGAAATATCCCACAATGTATTATGCTTAATTATTGTGAGCAGTGTGTCTTAATAATAAACGTTTAGTCTGCCAGCAGTACTTTGTGCATTGTCAAAAGAGCAATACACTTGTTAATAGACATATAATTAATATAATGATTTCTTTCTATGTTCCTGCAATTAAAAACAGTCCAGAACCAATTCATGTCATTTACAGTACTTTGTATTCTTACAAAAATATGTCCCACTGGTCCCAAGGAAATTATTTAAAGTATTAATCCTCCTGTATGGAGTTGTTGTTCTTATGTTGAAAAAAAGTTGCCATTTCAAGGTACTTTATCCAGACTTTTAGCCCATTAGCTTTGAACAAACTGTCATGTATAGATAATTCAGGCTAAACACCATTTGTGCTTATGTTTTCTATGTCTTTGTGCCATTTAACCCTTTATGTCACAAAGATGAGCTCACCAACAAAAAAAAGGACATGTGTTGTATCAGAATGATACTTTAAGAACTTTGCTGTGTGGTGTCAAATAAGACAAGAATCTTTCTTTGGTAAATACAGCTGTATTTCTAGCTGCAAGATCTACATACACTGTAATACAGCCTTCAACAGTCAACAGTTACATTTGTCATTTGCCACTATTCCAGAGCGCCTTACAGTTTATACAGTCTTACAATCCAATCAATTGCTGGTTTTTGGCAGCTTGGCGTTTGAGATTTGAACTTGTCCTGGTCCAAAGCCCAATACCTTAACTGCTAGGCCACCATAGTCCCACAATCAGACATTAAGTAACTGATAGTTTGGAAAATGTATTGTCAAAAGACTGAAGAGATATTGGTTTACAGGGATGTGCATGTTCCCATGATAAAACACATTTGTAAACTTTACAAATCAATCACTGGCATACAAAGGTATTTAAAAACAAGCATGACAGAGACATGACAGTGCAGTATTGAAGTCATGTAGTATATTAGGTGAGTTGTGACAACAACAAAAACTCCATTAGTTGTTAGCATTTGTTCACAAATAAGGTATTAACTACTAAGAAAATCTTAATTGTCACTTACAAACAGTTACTACACACACAATCACATGATTCTATTTTATTACTGCTTTTTTAGTAACAAATCTGAAAGTACTGACTGGGGGACTTAATGGGACTCTTGTAGATGGGGGTGTCAGTAGGAGAGAAAGGACTGTGACATCGTCTCCTGTGCAGGGCAAGTGTGCAGGGAGGCTTCTTCCCAGATCCTGCTGTACATTTGTCTGAAGCTACTTTTTCTGGAGGCAGCCCACTGGCACATGGGTACACAGTCGGCTGTACAGCTGTGGTCACTGCTGTCTCAGAAGGCCCAGTCCTTTTTGCTTGGGGGCTCAGATAGATCTGCATAGTTACTAAGTGAAGGGGCATGGTATGGTTGGGGCAGACCAGGGAGGGGTGGAGACAAGGAAGAGGAATGCAGGTGTGCATTTAGAATTCACAGAAAGTATATGCTAGTGCAAAATGTATTAAGGTTTTTGCGTTTTGTGATATCGCAGTTTGTGTTTATTACTAAACATGAGCTACATGTATTTGATTAAGTACATGTAAGGTGGTATGAGGCCTACCTTTGCAGTGAGTCACACGGCGTGCACCTACAGAAAGGAAGAGAACATGACAGCATTGTCCATTAGAATTTTAGAGTTGAAATGAAATCATACATTTGAGGGTTTTTAATGGGGCAAAGGGCAAACTGCATGTTTTTGTTACAAATTGTTAAACCCACAGAAAGAATCTTCAGGTTGCTCAGAAAAATGCAGATGACAGGCTTGAATGATTGATGTTGTCATTATCTGATAATTTATATATGTATATATGCTCGGTGGGAAGCACCGCTGCCTCACAGCAAGAAGGTCCTGGGTTCAATCCCAGGGTGGAGTGGCCTGGGTCCTTTCTGTGTGGAGTCTGCATGCCCTGTCTGCATGAGGTTACTCCAGGTACCCCAGGTACCTCCCACGGTCATGCGTGTTAGGTTAATTGGTGTCTCTAAATGTCCTTTAGTGTGACTGTGTGTGTGTGTGCCCTATGACGGGTCTAGGGTTGTTCTTGGCCCTGTGCCCAGAGTTGCCAGGTGGGCACTGGCTGGCACACAACCCCGTGTGGATTAAGCGGAAGATGATGGATGGATGGATTTATTTATTTATTTCAATGCTACGAAGGCAGTCACAACATAAGTCAGAGAGAAGAAGTTTGTGTAGCTAAAAATATCATCAACTGAAAACTGGACATTGTTGATTGATCAAGTCAATGATCAACATTCACTTTAATAACTAAGGTTTTAGCAATTCAAATAAATTCAACAGGTAACAAATAAATACATTTCTAGTGAAAATGATTATGTTATTACACATGCAGCGTTACCTGGGTAATGTAGTTATCTGGGAGGGTTTGAGTAGAAAGGAGGAAGTGGAAAGAACCTGACATTTGCATATTTGAAATATTTCACTGAAAATACAACAGTACGTGTGTGTGTGTGTGTGTGTGTGTGTGTGTGTGTGTGTGTGTGTGTGTGTCAGCTTCATCTGGCAAATCTTCGGTGTTGTTTGTAATTAATGTCTACCAATGCATTTTTGGCTTCCGTTAAATAACAGTACCAGTCGTTTCAATCACGTATCACATGCTTGTGTATTCATCAGTCTCTCTAATGCATTTGCATATCATTTTCTTATAGATGTCTTGTAAAAATATCCTTTATATTGACAATACAGTAGCTTTAAAACACTGTGATTATGGTACTGCCTGATCAACTTCCATTTCAGTCAACGACCGGTTTCACAGAACGTAGAATGGTTGTTAAACAGAAGATACCTGTATTATAAGTGCTATAAGAATGAGCAGTTAAATAAACTAGAGTAGGTTCAATTTGTCAGAGTTATTTTAATAGTCTATAGTGATTTTGAGCTCACGTTACACTTTATTTTTCAGTGCCAATAGCTTGTACATCTATACAGTAACATAAATCTGGATGATCAGGAGAGTGCAGAAAATACAAATAAGGTTGCATATAAAAGGTCAGAAGAAAATGTATGTCGTCATAAAAGCCATGGACGGAAGTCACCAATTCTTGGGGGTAAGTAGTAGAATCCCCAGGTGAAACAGGAAAGACACCCACAAACTTTAGATGAACCAATAAACTTGGCTCACAACAGCTCAGTTGTTGTATAAGGCTGAATAAACGACAAAACAGGTTTTTAAAATAATTTGTTTAAATTAGGACGACAGACAAAAAGGAAATATAAAAACATCACAATCAAGACCTTTTTTGCTTGGTGAGCTTATTGCTACTCGTTGTGTATCCCTATACAAATCGTCCCAACTTTCTCGTCGAAAGGGAGAGACAAAACAAACAATATTGGATGGTGTCTTAAATACTTTTCTTACCTATAACACTTGCACTGGTCTCCTTTGGTTTGCTACTGGATGAGGGTCAACAGTTAATGTCAGAATATTGTGCTGACTACACACAAGTCTCAGAATGAATGCAGAGATCTAATCATTAATTACACATGATCACTAGAATTGCCCTGACCTGTCTTGGAGTTTTTTACATGTGGTTGTGTTGGTACTGGTGGAAGCAGGAGTGCGTTTGTTCCCAGGTGCACTTAAATTGTCTTTTACGCCTCCTGCTGAACTTCTAAATAGAGAATAATTTAATTATTTAATGGAGAGAAATGAAATGTCATACCAGTAAGAGAAAAGGCACATCAGTACACATCAGTTCCAATACTTGTACCTTTTGTTGGCTGGAGTAGGGCTGTAATTCCTAGAGGATGTGGCAGAGGGCATTGTTGAGCTGGAGGTCTTCTTCAGGGTAAAGGCAGTGTTGCTGGTTTTAGTTGGCAGGGTCACAGAGACAGGCCTTCCTACTGAAGATAATGTTACGGTATAATAATAATACAGTGTTGTTTGTACAATAGTACAATTCCATTCCATTGAATTAGCATACTAACTCTCCTTTGTTTTACGCATTTCCATTTTGTTTTACTTTAAATGTGTTAAAATAACTTTCAATAATATGATTGTTTTCTGTAAAACTCTGTGTTGCATATTAGTCAGGTAACACCCGATTCTGCTTATTATAGCTCTTCCACTTCCGAATGGTATATTTTTGTTAAAACACTACAGCATGCCTTTATATGAAATCCTGTCCTCCTTGGCAATCTGATGCATTGAACTGCATAATTTCTTAAAACAGCAGTTTTAAAGAGACATTTTCTTGGGACAGGTGTTTTGCTTTTTTCATATGGAACTATATAAAGAAAAAATTGAGGTCGAAAATAATTTTAAAAAAAACTTTACTATGGAGTTTATGCGCACATTTATTCTTTTTAGAAGACTTTCTTCTTCATTGTGGAACACGACTGTGAAATGGGCTTCTGATGTTAGACAATAAGCCCTGGCTCAGTTTTGGTATTCATGTACTGTTTTAACACTCCTTCAGGTGTCTGACTTGAAGTTGAGGTCTGTGCAAGCCAGCCAATCTCCATCAAAGTTGGCAAGTGTACTTTTTTCATGGACATTAAGGACAGCAGGGTACAAAGTTAATTAACTGACTTATTGGAAGTGGGAAGGGGAGAAATAAAATGTTTCAAATTGTGAGTCACTGTGGTATTTAGTACAATACATTCTTTTGCCACTCTTTGTTTCAAATTCAGAAGCGATGATTGAATTTCTGAATGCCTTGCATGTGAACATTTTCTGAAACGGCAGAGCTCAGTGAATAAAAGGGATGTCCACAAACGTTGGTCTTTAAAGTGTACCATCCTACCTAAGAAGGACTAAGAAGGCTTTAACAGGTTTGAACAATTACAGCAGTTGCCAATCAGCCAATATGTTGCCAGTTGGATAATGGAGTAAAATCTGTTTTTAAAAATAGATATGACAAAGTAGGGTATTTTGAACTAAGATGCCTAAAATTGAAATAGATAATTACATTTTTGTTGGATAATCCTTCCTATGTGATGATTAAATAACACTGGTTTCATGTTCAGAGCAGTTAAAACAGAACACTTTTATTTTTCTTTGTACTCAGTACTTTTTTCCAAACTGAGGTTCACTTTTGCAAGTTCACTTTATTAAAGAAGGAAAACTATAGAGAAATATGCTGGCATGTGGCAAGGAGCAATCCCAAAACTCTTAAGTACTTAATGCAGCTTGTTAAGTACCCACTGTTCACAAAAATTTGGGGACATTTCAATACGAAGGCGATCCCACATGAGCTGCTGGACAATCTGATCCTGTCCATGCCCCATCGCTGTCAGTGTGTTTTGACAGTCTTAGGTGATCATACGCCCTACTGAACAGTCAATGTGTGGCACTCTCGTCCAGTTTAACGTGCTTCTGTTCACCCCCATGAATATATCACTTGCTACTCAGTCATGATAACGGAGTTTGCATCTCATTGGCATAATCAAACTACTTTCTTTGACTTTTCATTTGCTTTTCTGATTATCTGGTTTAATGAGATAGCATAAAATGCATCCTTTTTAATCATTTCATATTAAATTTGAAATATCCCCTATTTTTATGAGAAATGTACTTAGACTGCCTTATACTATATGTGTATACCTTTAGCAGGTTCTTTCTTAGTGAGAGCAGCAGTTTGTGCCTCTGAAATGTTGAGTCTTTTGAGCACATCAGCCAGTGCTATTTTCAGTAGCTGGACCTCGTCTTCCTGCATCTGCATGCGCTGCTCCAGGTATATGAGCCGGTCAGCTACATCCATTTGACTGTGAGCTGAGCTGTGCTCGTCTATCAAAACACAGAAAATGCACATGACATTTCAGTCTGAGTGTATGAAACTTACTAAAAATCAAATAAAACAAAACCAAATACACCTTGTGCTTATTTCGAGCTGTACAGAATATATAATAAAACAGGTTCTACAGGCCAAGCTGCATCATCTGTGGACTAATGTGCCACAGGAGACCATACAGTTTGCCTCCATACCCAACCGTATCTCATCTTTCAACCAGGCTAGAAGCGACCCCAAAGGGTATTAGATTGTTATAAATAGTACATAATGTAGATAATTAAATTGTACAATTTGGTCCAATAAATGTATCCTTTTGCTCTAATATTGTAATCACTTACATATCATCATTACAGTAACACAAGTCTTGCTGCATTTTTTTTGACTCAATGAGTGTGTATTGTCGTCACAAAATATTAAGAAGCCTAATGCCACATGAGATGGAGGAAGAGAAATGTACTTCCAAACACTAGACATGGTCTAAGTAGAGTATTATACATTATATGTACCTACATTTCTGCTATTCCTCTCTGCAGATCCTCTCAAACTCTGTCAAGTTGGATGAAGACCGTCGGTGGACAGCCATTTTCATACTTATGTCCATGTAAAATTGAAATGAAAGTTTTTTTCTGTGTAATTTATTAGCTACATTTTCTGTATTCACTTTCTCATTATGGGTCCTCAACATAAAGTAACAGAAACAAGTGAAGGGTTTGATTTCTTAAATTAATTCTATATAATAACAGGTAAAATACCAACAGAAAATTCTTCAAAGCATGCATGAAAAACTATAACACAAAGCTGACTTTTTATATTGACTGAAACTGAACTGAAATCAAGGTTACCGCTGTGTTAATGAGTTATCCACTGCCACTTAATATCTCAGAATGGATTTAACAGTTCAGTGAAGGATGTAATGTATTACAACTAGAAGAAAGATTCTCACAGATCATTGCAAATAAGTGGCACTCAGAAATAGTATAGCCCATTGATAGAGGTGGAGGGGTTAAATTAGTGTCCTAATCTCAGTTAAAAATGTATTGTAAAGTACGGATGACTGCCCCGGGCATTCGTTTTAACATGTTCCTTGTACTGTATTCATGCATTATATGTAGAGCTTAAGTTACAAATACCTTTGACTAAAATATTATTTAAAATGTAATAATAAAGTGTGTTCAGCAAAACCTTGCTAAGGTAATCAATTAATACAGAATACTTCCTCTAGACCTTTATTACCCTTATGAAAAAAAGAAGTATATTTTAGTACATTCAGTGTATGCACATAATGTTAAAACTCCATTCTTCATTATAAGTGCTTTATGCAAATACATCTTATGTACAGGGTGGCACAAGGTACAAGGTCACTGGACACGCTACATGTACACCAAAACAATTGTTGAGGTTTCTTCATCGTTAGCAGTCTTCGTACACACACACACACACACACACACACACACACACACACAAACACACACACACACACACACATATATATATATATATTTTATTTTAAAAAATACACAACACCATGTGTGCACAACTCCAAGTGAGACCGAAATATAATTTAATATGTACTTAAATGTATTTTAAATGAAGTACAAGTAGCACCAAAATATATGCAATATCTGCAGCAAGACACATGGTAGTAGTTTTTTTAAGCACTTTATAGCACAACTTTAAAAAGAACACTTAAATATACTTTTCTATAACAATGATATAACTGAGTTTCTAGCAAACTAATTCTGTTCTTTTCATAGTAATGGAAAACCTGAAAATGTTCTCTATACTGTAACTGTTCATATGCTGCATTAAATAGAGCTCGGGTGTTTTTTTTAAGTGTTTGTGAGAGTTACTTTGGATTAAAAAATAAAAAATTGTAAATCAAATACCTGTAGTAAACTTTGTAAGTGAAAACTCAGGAAGACTAAGGACAGGACATTGTCTAAAATAAACAGTGCCTCTTTTTTGGCTTGGCATTTATGTACATGTACATTTATGCAACTATGTACATTTATGAAAAAAGCAATACTAAAGCAATACTAACATAAACAGAGAGTAATTATGAACAGAATTTTTATTTATAGATTTCACTTTTACTAAAGCAGATTAGTCTTATAAACAACAGGCTAATATACCACGATCTAAACAGTATGCCTTTCCATGTTTCCTTTGTCTGTTGGTCACAATAATAGAGTATTATCCACATATGTCAGAGATAATAAGATTTAGTTTCAGATTGATGAGGTCATTATTTGTATCTTCTGCTTCCTTCATCTCTTGCTTCAGTAGTAAATCCCTCAGTAGGTGCTTGCTATCTTGAGAGGACCCGTATGAAGATTAGGATTAAAATATCACATAATCCCTTGCTGAAAAGGGGAGAATTAGTGAGGCTAAATCCCATTGGACCAGAAATTTGAAAATGGGCTGGGTTTTTTTCTGCTACTGATTTACTTACATAATATTCAAAACAACAACAACAGGATATGGGACAACTGTATCACCATAAATTAAACACATTTGAAGTTCAGATACCAAAGCAACTGTATGTTTAGTAACACAATTACAAAGTACATTTAATACTCATATGTTGAATAATGTGTTCTAATAAAAAATATTCTGTATCTCATGATTTGAATATTGTTGATTCACTAGTCCTGTTCTGAAAATGCAGTATATATTTAAATTAAGCTGTAGATCATATAT
>JAUZST010002729.1:0-17763 GCA_034779995.1 Parotocinclus haroldoi
TGTGTGTGTGTGTGTGTGTGTGTGTGTGTGTGTGTGTGTGTGTGTGTGTATGTATATATATATATATATATATATATATATACACACCCTACTTGTTCTCCTCGTCCATACTCCTTCCTCGCTAAGTCTATTGGTCCTACCGGAGTTCTAAGCGGTCTTTTTAGCTCATGTGTTATCGCGTTTACTTACTGGTGCCAACTCGTTTTCCATCCCTCAATTTTCGCCTTCGCCTTGCCCTTTTGGATCCTGTTCGCCATGTTTGGTATTTCGACCCTGGACTGTTTTGGTTTCCGATTTCTGCATACCGATTATGTATTAAAGCCTGTATCTGGAACTCTGCGTGTGACTCCATCATTTCTTCTACGTCGCCTGATACAATGCTTTATTTTTTAAAATTCTATGATTATTTTACTTCAAAAAAGACAATTTCTTTGTTCTTGAGCTCATTTTAAAACATAGAGAAAACTAGAAATTATATCTTATTCGTTTTGTAAAGTGAACACCAACTGCTTGTTACATTATAGTATAACTTCCTTTATAACAGACTTATGTAGGGGTGTTATTAGCTTCTATACATGTTGCAAGCCTTTGGTTATATCCAATCATTTTACGGTTACCACATACGGTACTCCAGCTAAAGTAATTCTACCCTCTTTTGCTTACATTTGATGCTTCTCTTTGAATTCCTGCTCGCGATAAGCGGATGTTGTGATACGTCACGAGACAAGGGGCTGTGTCCCAAATCACCTAAATAAAATTACGGAAAAATGGCAACATTTCCATGCAAAGAAAGTCTTTTACTATAACTTTCACGCACAGTGCCTGGATAACGGACTGACTCTTAATGTTCACAAGTCATTTTGGATGAGTCCGAGTCGAGTAGAGAGTCATAAGGGATGAAGTCAAGTCTGAAGGCTTTTTCTAGGCAACTTAAGTGCGACTTCGACTTGAGTCACTCACTCGAGTCCCCATCTCTGGTTTGATTAGCAGGTCATGTAGAGAGTGTGATGTGTTGTCCAGAATATAAGTGAGTTTATTAAGTGTTCTCCTTTCAACCACTACTTCAAAGCCATCTAGTGAGCAACCCAGAACAAAACCAGTCTTCCTGAACAGTTTTTTAGCTTGTTCTAGTCTCCTTCTCTGATGTTTTTCCCCACCAGACTAAAGATAAGAAAATAGCACTGGCAGCAACAGACTGGTAGAAGATCCTCAGCATTTAAGAAACTGAGCTTCCTCAGAAAGTAGAGTCTGCTCATCCCCTTCCTGTACACAGCTTCAGTGTTGGCCTTCCAGTCCAGATTGTTGTCCAGCAGGACACCCAGATTTTTATTGGTGTCAGCCAGCTCTGACTGACCCATGATGGTGACAGGATTAATCATGGTCCTCTTCTTCCTGAAGTCCACAAACATCTCCTTGGTTTTGGTTACACTGAGGATAAGGTGGTTCCTTTCACACCACTCAACAAAGCTGTTCAGGTCTCTGTATGCACCCTACCACTTCCGAATCATCAGAAAACTTCTGAAGGTGGCAGAGGTCTGACCTGTCCTGGAAGTCAGTGGTATACAGGGTAAAGAAAAAGGGGGAGAGAACAGTTCCTTGGTGGTGCTTTTACACTGCTAACTAAATGGTCTGACTGGCAGGTCCTAGCTTTTTAGGCTAAAAATGTACATAAAAAAGTATGTTTTATGGCGATAAAAGTGGTATGTCAAAATTAAAGAAGTGTCATATTGAGAGTCGCTGAAGTGTCCTGCACAGATGATTCTACTGTGACTGATTGTCTACTGACTACATTACTTTATTCTTCATATTACACAACGTAACACAAGTTTTGTTCCTAGCCTTTAAGTGTTATATTTCAAATGCTTATGTCTAAAACAAATGCAAAATTGCTTACATTCATCGTAAACTTTGCTTCTGTGACCACGGCAACGAAAGTTATGCATTTTCACTATATAAACAGTCGATTTAGCATCTTCTTATTCATACAGTTAGACTAAGAATAATATATGCATTGCAAATTTACACAGATTACCAAAAACTGTTCAGAAGTGTGTGGTTTTCCGAGATTTACGACTATACTGCAAATCAGTTTTACGAATCATTCCCCAAATACAGTAGCCCATCATGTTCTCGTTATATTGTCCTTGGTAATGGCGTTCAAGGTTCATGATGTCCTGGTGGAAGTGAATAATGAATAATGCTCCCATAGTGAATAAGCTCCCATGTTCTCTTTGAACTTATCAAGATGAGCATCAACGATATAGATTTTGAGTGACATCCTGCAGCACATTGCAGCATAGTTCTTTATCAGAGTCTGAACCAGTTGTGCATAGTTTTCATCTTTATAATTGCCTAGGAAGCCATGAACCACTGTGACGAAATTGTTCCAAGCCGCTCTCTCCTTCCTATTCAGCTTATTGGGAAATTCACTGCACTCTATGATCTTCTTGATTTGCGGTCCGACGAAGACACCAGCTTTGATCTTTGCTTCAGACAGCTTAGGGAAAATATCTTGGAGGTAATTGAAAGCTCAGACTTCTCATCTAGAACCTTGACAAATTGCTTTATGAGCCCCAACTTGATGTGTAGTAGTGGCATCAGCACCACCAGTGGCTCCCACTTTACGTTGTTCTTCCCCACAGAGAACTATGTTTGCTGAGGACAGTCCCGTTTGTGGTAGTGCGCTTCAGTACCCCGGCTGTCCCAAAGGCAAATAAAGCAAGGATACTTTGTAAAACCACCTTGGAGGCCCATCAGGAATTACACCATTTTGAAATCTCTGATAACTTCCCAGCCATACTCATCATACTTTAAGGCAGATAGCAACATCTTGACACTGGTGTATGAGTGAGCTACAGGAAGAGATGGATACTTGTTCCCAATGTAAAGCTTTGAGGCTCTTGCATGAACTGTCTATGAAGAGGCGCCACTCCTTCGGGTTACAGGTGATACCTATAGCCTCGAATAGACCAGCCACATTGTTACAAAAGCACAGTCCATCTTGATGACTGAAGAAGCTGGAAAAAACTTAGTGACGCTTCCCCTGTTCTGTGACTTTGACACTTTCATCTAATAAGTTCCATTGCTTGAGTCTTGATGTCAGAAGGCCAGCGTTGGACTTGGTGAGACCAAGGTCTCTGATCAGATTGTTGAGGTCTTTTTGGTTAGGATAGTATGGCTTCCACTCCTCAGCTGTATATGAAGAGAAATTGGGATCTTCAACGTCTTCCTGAGTGTCTGACCTGTTGCTTTCTCCTGAAGGTCTGTCTGGAGGAGTTGGTACAGGAAGTTCAGGGCAGTGTGGTCTGCCCCGAAACTGGAACGATAAATGAAGGAATGTTAGGATACGTTACAGGTGGTGCATTTTTGCCAGTGCGAAGTTTGGAAGGGTTCACCATGCAGAAGTAGAGTTTGTTGAATGATCAATCGGTTCACGCCAAATTCTTAGCAAAATGCATGGCTCTCTTCTCTCCCCTGTACCAACCTATAACCAAACAAAATAAAATTTGGATTGAGAATTTGATTTAGGCCTATTTTACACTAATGACTAGTCATATGTACGATATTAACACGCTTTAAAATCTGTGTTATATATCAAACAATATAATATATCCATACGTATTGTATTGTTTGATAAATTTAACTACAACATTGAAATTTGTGAAAAGTTGTTAATTAAAACTCTTTTAAACTGATTTCAAAATTTTGCAAAATCAAAATTTAAATATGCTACTTAACAGAGTAGCATTTATCCACTTACCTTCAAGCATTTTCTTGCAGTGCCCACATGTGAAATAAGGTACCCATGGTTTGTCTTGGTCACCAACAGGCATGCTGAAGTATGCTTTGTAAGCCTCACACATCTTAGCAGATGCTTTCACAAAGTACTTTTTCACTCTTGTCTTTATAAATTGGCCACATATGTAGAAAATATATCTGCTGGATGTATGCAACCTCTTGACACCATCTAAATTGACTGAGTTGCTGTGTACTGTCAGGAAAAAGGACGTCTCTCCAAACTTCACCCGGTACCAAAATAACACACAATATATACATTTGAAAGTAGTGGTCCTTCCTAAGCTCCTCCTGTAATAGGTGTGGGGTAAAGTGTGAATACTGTTGTTATCAGAATCGGAATAGATATTTAATTCACACCTGTCTATCTAGGTCACTTACTATGCAATCCCAATCAAGTAGATCCTGTCTCTCCGTCTCTCAGGAAGAGCTTTGGTGGCCCTATATAACTGTATTTATACAGCTACATACAATTCTGTACAGTCCCAGAAAGTCCTAGCTAATTCTGGACAATTCTAGAAACTTCTTGATAGTTCACACAATTCCAGAAGCTTCTTGAAGTCTCTTGAAATATTGCAAATATCCTTAAAAATAGATACATTTCAAAATATCATTGTGCTGGCCACAAAAGCAATGTTTACAAAGAATAATAACGTTTTTCTTTTCATTTAAGGCACAAACAATTAGAAAAAACACTTAACAACTGGGAACATTTTTTTAATTGTTACATTGTGTAATCATCTTTTCATTCAGCACCAGAAGTAAATTTTGTAGTAAGTTATTGTAAGAAAATACATTTGAGGAAGATTCCCCTTGACATAATTGTAGCTTCTGAAGGGTATTTGGTGTTCTTTGGTTAGCAGCTGAGTATTCATTCAATAGAATTTGGAATGTTTTTAATTTTAAATGCTATTCTGTGACTGTGTAGGCAGACACACAATCCCGGTTGATGACAGTAAACTCATACATATTGCATAGAATACTATGGTGATTAGAGAAGTTGTAATAAATAGTTTGCCTGTAGCACACATTAATAAATATTATTTTTAACATGTATAAATAAATATAACGGGCCCTCCGCACACTTAACATTGCCTCCCCTCAATGGTCAACCTTCCAGGCTAGTCCGGATGGGCCTTGTGATATGTCTTGATGAGAACTGTGTCTAGGATGGCATACATGGGGATCCAGCAGCACTCCTCAGTCATCCAGGAACTATAGACCTCACCCCCATACACCTGACATCCAGGAGGCAGCAGATGGTGTATGTTGGCTGCCCATCAATTATCTGGATTGTTGGATAGGGGTTATGAGGCCAAAAAAGTCGGTGGGGCTTAACTTGGGAGATGTGAAAGTTCTGTTTCTGTATCTTCTTGTAACAGAGAAGCTTAAGATACACAGTGGTGAGGCTGATGACATGCTCAATCTTGTAGGCCTGATCAACCTGGGAGCGACTTTCCTAGACTTGGCTCTGAGAGGAGCTTTCTTGGTAGAAAGCCACACAGACTGACTGGGGAAGTAGGTGGCCCTTCAGGGTCAATTAGCTGTTGCAGTGGTCTTCGGCTAGAGGTTGGTTAGAAGCCAATATGCACTCCATCATGTTAGCTTCCAGGATTTGCCACCAGAAATGTCTCTTCATCTTGACCTAAAAACAGAATACAATGATTTGCAAATCCTTTTGAACCCATATTTAATGGAATACACTACAAATACAATCTGCAGATAAATTAACTTTATTGTTTTTTGTAAATATTCACTTATTTTAAATTTGATGCATGTAACACATTTCAAAGAAGTTGTCACTTTTCCTTTTAACAACACTCAATAAGAATTTGTGAACTGAAAACACTTGTTGTTGAAGCTTTGTATGTGGAATTCTTTTTCATTTTTGCTTGATGTACAACTTCAGTTGCTCAACAGTCCAGGTCTGCATTGTTGTATTTTTCACTTTACAGTGCACCACACACTTTCAGTGGCAGTAGTACCCAAACTCTTTTACTATGAAGCTACACTGTTATAACGTGCAGAATGTGGCTTGGCATTGTTGTGCTGAAATAAGCTGGGAAGTCCCTGAAAAAGATGTTGCTTGGATGGCAGTATATGTTACTCCAAAAACTTTATGTAACTTTTAGCATTAATTGTGCCTTAACAGATGTGCAAGTTATCCATGCCATGGGCACCAACACTCCCCCATAATATCAGAGATTCTAGATTTTGAACTTTGCACTGATAACAATCTGGACAGTTTTTTTTCCTCATTCAGGATTTTCAAAAACAATTTGAAATGTGGACTCCTCAGACCACAGAAAACTTTTACACTTTGTGTCAGACCATGTCATATGAGCTCAGGCTCAACTCATTTTGCATGGTTGAGTTTTAACTAACACTTGGAGATAAACAAACTGTGTTCACTGACAATGGTTGTCTGAAGTGTTCCTGAGCCCATGTGATAATATCTGTCACAGAATGATGTCAGTTTTTAATGCAGTGCTGCTTTTGTAAACATGTTTATGTCACCTGTTTGAAATCACATTTGGTTTTTTTGTTTGGTTTATTTATTTATTTAGTATTTGTTTTATTTATTTATTATTATTTTATTTCTTTTTTTATTAATTATTGTCTCTACATTGCTTTTATCCCAACTTTTATTGGAAAAGTGTTTCAGGCCTAAAATACATAAATTAATGTTTATTAGCAAATGTAAAAGTTTTCCAGACACATAAATTATCTCAGGTTTGTACTGTATGCAATAAAATAAAAGTAAATGTTAGAAACACTGTGTTTTTTGGGGTTGTATTTAAACATATGTAAATATCTGTGAGTATGTCCAGCTATAACAGATTTCATTCTTATGTGAAGGCTTTTCACTAGATTTTAGAATATGACTGTGAAACTGACATTGGATTTACGTTGGGCAATAAGCCCTGGTTCACTGGTGACATTCAAATTAATCTCAAACATGTTTGATGGAGTTAAGGTCAGGGCTCTGTCCAAGCCAGCCATGTTCTCCATCAAAGTTGTTATTTCTTTATTACATAAAGAAATTATATTTCTTTATTACATTTGCTATGTAAAGTCAGGTCAGAAAGTAGGCAAGCTGACTTATAGAGGAGGTGGTGTTCAACTGTTAGAACAACATGTGTTCTTTGGGTCATTGTCTTGCTGACACACATTATCTTAATTTCACAGAATGATGTCCACACATTTTCCTTTACAATTTTCTGGTATTAATTATAATTGGATGTTTCTTAATTTTATGCCAAAAAATAGGCCCAAACCATGATACTTGAAACAAACATCGGGGTAGACCGTAAGTGCAAGCATGAGGATTATAATAATATAGTGCAGGGCGAGGTATGGTATATACACAGAACGGAGAGCAAACAACACATGTAAAACAGAGAAATAATCAGGAATATGGGTTGTTCTGGGTGGCCATCAGGTGTCCTGATGGCCATCAGGCGAGATTGCAAACGCGATCTCGTCATGACAGAGCCCATGCAACCCATCCCCCTCCCCCAGGGTGCAGCTCTGAAGTTCTGAGACGGAATGCAGTGCTAGGTGCAGTGACTGTCACTGGAACTGGGGCAGTCAGTACGTCTGAGACTAGGCTGACCGCCGTGTCAGGCACTGAGGGGTGCTCAGGATCTGGTATAGAAACTGTCTCACGAGCTGATACTGCAGTCATCACCAACACCATCACTGAATTAGAAGGAACCAGGCCTGGATGAGGGAGCATAGAATATATACATAGAACAAAGAATCAAAGAACAACACAGGTAAACGACTACAGCTAACAGAAAACGGGAAATTACGAGAGATCAATGCTATGGAATGAAACAAGGGAATAGATCTGAAAGGAGTCATTTTATTTTCAGAAGAAAATTTCATTCTTACTTATAAAAGCAAACTAACAAAAACAACAAGAACAACAACAAAATAAACAAGCCAAAATTTTTGAATGAGAATAATGTAAAAAAGTCAGAACTTTCCATCCCTATGGGAATATTTGCTCCTCACAATGCTCCATAAACCTTCTCTCTCTCTCTCTCTCTCTCTCTCTCTCTCTCTCTCTCTCTCTCTCTCTCTCTCTCTGTCACGCGCACACACAAGCACATACACACATATATACACAGGCTCTGTGGTTCAGTGGCTCCATTATTTTCATATCAATGGTTGGCTGCTTAGTACTGCTGTAATTCCTACACATTCCCATGGCAACCAGTGACTTGTATGTTATAAATCAACTTATTTTTTGATTTACCATGTTTTTGTTGTGGTGTGTGTATGTGTGTGGAGTTAAAAGTATATGGGAGTTGTGATTCAAAAAAGCTTATCTCTGAGTTCATCAGTGTTCAGCACTGGCTCATATTTCCTGACAGACAGGGTGTAGTGCACTTTTGCTCTGAATCTCTGAAACAGAGTTTGAGTCTCTAAGCAAACACGTATTGTAATAATATAATTGTTCAGTTAGCAGACTGAATGCAGCTCACAAAATACTGTCTGTACATAATTTTTAATAAGATTTTTTAAGACGTTACACCCCTCTCCACTAAGTACTGGTATTTTCTTAAATCATACAGTGAGGAAATGTGATTGTAAAAAGGGATAACTTCAACCCTAAGATATGCGGTTAGTAGTAGTACTGTTCTGAAATACACCTCGTTAAATAGTGATCATAATGACAAATAGTCAAAGATGAAAAAGAATGATAAAAAGAACCACCATTCGGGATTCAAACCCTGGTCCCTAGAAACTATCATTTCCAGTCATTGTCTCTTACCACTAAGTCACCAGATAGCTAGACAGATTGTTATACCAGCAAATTATGCTTGTGGCCATAAGAATGATTATTAAATAAGAGATATCCCTTTATTCTGTGTTCTACTTTGGTGAGCACAGAGTGCCCTGTGTCTGTGTGTGAAAGGCAATTAGAACAGATAGTATGTCAAAAGTGAATTGTTGCACTAAACCGTTGCTTTCACTGTCCCGTTCACACCATAAATATCTTCATTGACAGTACTATACATTACTTTAAATAGTTCATAACAGGAAAGGAAATTCCTCATCCCTTTTCCCCATCTGTGTGTATTTTGCAGAAAAAAACAGTTATTTAAGCAAAACACTGAAGGAATCGTAACTTATAGCAACAAATACAATATCCTAGTCATTAAGGTA
The DNA here is from genome assembly GCA_034779995.1 of Parotocinclus haroldoi. Taxonomy (NCBI): domain Eukaryota; kingdom Metazoa; phylum Chordata; class Actinopteri; order Siluriformes; family Loricariidae; genus Parotocinclus; species Parotocinclus haroldoi. Next base: position 8,974 of record JAUZST010002729.1, read on the forward strand.
AACCCTGTGAAATAATTCTTATGGGAGTCGCACTCACTAAGTAATGTAAATGCATCCCCTGGCTGAATAAATTTTGTTTAAAGTTTAGCTCTAAGGCAGAAACTCTTAATTAAGAAACTCTTAATTCTATATCTTGCACCATATTTGGATGTCAGCACATACCCAAGTGGTGTGGTCTAAAGCACCAGTTAGAAGTTTCTCATCTCATTACTTTGCTTTTCTTAGCAAGTCATTGTCATGTGGTCAAACTATAACCAAAATACCAAAGGTCACCAGTGTACACCACTGTTAAAACACTTACACCATGAAATGTTTTAGTCCAAGGTCTTAAAAGAGAATGGTTCATGTTTTGTATTGTATCATATGCAAATTTACTCAGTCTTACTGAAAGATGCCCCTTAATATTGCTGGCTGGCTGTGTAATTACACAGGTATTTCCCTGAGGCTAACGCCACATCTGGATCGTGAACAGCTGCATTAGCTATCCATTGTTTATTAGCCCTGCACTCCACTCACGCACCCCTGAGCAACAGAGCCTCTTTGGAAATTGCTTTGAGCAGGCCTTAAAGATGGATTTAATCAAAATGCATTGGCACAGACTGTGCACAGACCAGTATTAAGTACTATGCAATCCAACATACTTTAGTCTTATCTTACACAATTTTTTTTTTATTTGCCTTTCATAATTTGTGCGGCTGTGAGTTCAGGTTTACATATCACTTGACCTCACTTGACTAAGGATAAAATCCCCACAAGGATAGAAAGATGAACTTGTTAATGTTGTGAGAACCTTAGTCCCTCACAAGGAAAATTGCTATTTTAAAATGTAATTTAAAAAATTACATTAATTAAAATAAAGCTCTAGCTGTCTTTTGAAACTCAAAACATATCCACATATTCACGTCCACAATACTATCCACACACACATACACACTCAGACATGCGCGTGCGTGTAGAGAAATAGAGGTAGAGTAAGGTGGTATAAAAATGTGAATTTAAAAGTAAAATGATGTGTTGGTTTATAAAGTTTTTAAGTGATTTTACAAATTTATTTATAACATCTACATTAGAGTTCAATATTCAATCAATCTTTAATTAATGCATTTGTTTAGAAAGAAAGTACACTGCTCACAAAACTTAGGGAATATTACATAATGAATATGAAGATTTTAAATATAAGCATTTGACTTCATAAAATGATTTAAATTTTAAATTTCAGTAAACAAGATAAAATAAATAAATAAATAAAGAATCTATCATTTTTTTTTGTCATGAAGGGTGTTTTGTAATTTATCGGTGTATTTTAATATATATTTATTTATATATTTCGTCATTTCATTTATTAATCATTTCATTAATTTATTTTCATATTTCTACATTAATTAATTTAAATTATTCCGTATGTTAATTGAGTGGGTGGTCCTAACAACATTCGAAAGACGCATGACTGGTCAGTTTGGTGAACCAGACAGAAGAAATTGAACAGGTAGCATCCCCAAAAGGCTCAGTCCTCCTAAGCAGCGATGGGTCGAGGTTCACCACTTTAAGAACAATTGCATGAGCACATAGTCCAACAGTTTCAGAACAACTTTTCTCAATGTGCAGTTGCAAGGTATTTGGGAATTTTATCATCTACAGTCCATAATATCATAAAAGATTCAAGAAATCTGGAGAAGGCCAAAAAACCAACATTAAATGCCCATGACCTTCAATCCTTCAGGTGACACTGCATTAAAAACTGACATAATTCTGTAATGAATATTACCACATGGGCTCAGGAACACTTCAGAAAACTATTGCCATTGAACACAGTCCGTTGTCTACAAGTCTACATCTAAATCTACATCTACAAGTGCTAGTTAAAACTCTACCATGCAAAGCAAAAACCACACATCAACAACACCTAAAAACTTCTCTAGGCCAGAGCTCATCTGTTATGACGCAAAGTGGCTCAACTGATGCAAAGTATAAAAGTGTTCTGTGGTCTGATGAGTCCACAATTTCAAATGTTTTTTGAAATCTTGTACTTTGTGTCCCTCGGGCCAAAGAGGAAAAGGAATGTCTGGATTGTTATCAGAGCAAAGTTAAAAAACCAGCATCTCTGATGGTATGGGGGAGAGTTAGTGCCCATGGCATGGGTAATTTGCACATCTGTGAAGGCACAATTAATGCTGATAGGTACATACAGGTTTTGGAGCAACATATGCTGCCATCTAAACAACATCTTTTACAGGGACGTCCCTGATTATTTCAACAAGACAATGCCAAGCCACATTCTGCACATTTTACAACATTTTACACATTTTTATAGGCTTCATAGTAAAAGAGTGCAGGTACTAGAGTGGCCTGTCCAGATCTGTCCCCAATTGAAAATGTGTTCTGGTTAAGGAACCAGCACTGTGAACAGAAGTTCACCAGTTAAATTCTCAGAACTGTAGTCAATACTAATAATGATTAATAAAGAATTAAGTTTAGGCATATATATAATATTTATAAATAATAACATCAAAGTACATTAAAGTGTTTATAACTCAAAATTTTTACCATATATCTGGTGCAAACTGTTTGCAGAAACTCATTAGAAAATCAGAAAGTTGGAATTAATAATATATTATAAGCTTTATTAAACCTAGAAGCACAGATATGAGCATGTTCTACATGCATATAACCACATTATAAACTGTTATAAACATTATCAACACTTTTAGACAGATAAAATATATCCACGTGAACTTGAAACATATTTGAACCCTTACTTTTTTCTTTGACATATTGGCTTCAACACAATTAACTAGAAGTAAATTCGCAATGCACTGCCATAGTACTGCTAAAATAGGAGCTTGCAACATTTCTGTGTGGATGGCTTGACAGTATGTTTGCCTTCTCTGTCTCTGAGAGAATGCGAAGTTCAGGTGACTTCTTGAAGACTGTCTAACATACCTACGTTAAGGTCTACATCCATATCAAGGCTAATCTGAGTTAAACTGTCCATTACTGTTTCTAATTAAAAGAGAAGTTTGTCATTTAGCGCGTGGTTTGCTTGTAAAAACACTGCATCATTAACAGAGCATTGCTTAAAAAGCGTGTACATTAACAGTTTAAATGTGTGTAGCTAGTTAGTTAAGTGCAACGCACTAGAGAACAGCCACTGTAAGCCAAGGCATTAGTAGTAGAGCAGACGCTATCAAAACTCTTTAACCAATCCTACTTTAGAATTAAGTTAGGATCGCCCACTAACATATTAACATATGGAAAATGAAATAAATGATTAAATAAATGTGGAAATGAATGAATAAATGTGGAAATATATAAATAAATAAATAAAAAAATCCAGAAAAAGCTCAAATAAAAGTTAATATGTGGATACTCGTCCCCTGTTTCGTCAGCGTGTTACATCAGTGCTTTGGTATATGAAGCTTGTTTTTCTAAAGACAATAGATTACTGCATACTGCTACATCTTATGTTGATGCTCCTTTTGTGCTTGGTTTTCTTTTCAAATCTGCTGCTGTGCTTATTGAGGCTAATCTTCCAGAAAACCAGTCTGTATTACTGCCAGTGCATCACTATATATCGGATCTCCACAATGTGCCTCGCCCAATGCATTGGATTACGATTACATTACTCACCATTCATTGCACTATCATGATCAAAGCACTTGTGAACCAATTTTGTAAGTGAATTGTTTTTCCGTCTCTGGTCTCTTGTGTGTAACACTGCACGTTGGTTCAAAACCGTCATGGTTCCACCTCAGTCCGACCTAACATCTAGGACAACCAAGTGGTTACACAAAGTTTCCTTGCCTCTTGTGCCTTTAGGATAGCCGAGCAAAGAAAGAATATTATACAAGGAAGGAGTGGCCCACTAAAGAGAAATTTGCTAATTGTTGATTGGTAAAAAGTGCTCTTTCACATCAGAAGTTGAAAGTTGGCATATTTGATGCCCTGCAAATTAATCAAAGACAGAGATTTGCTCAATACCATGAAAACTATGGTCTACTTTTTCTGACAGAATAATTAGAGACCTTTCTGGCAACTTCAGGGCAGAAAATGATAACCTTTTAATTTAAAATGTGTTGATAGCTTTTCAAAGACTGGGAACAAACATGAGTGTCAAATTGCATTTCATTGATAGTCACCTGAACTAATTCCCCTGCCAACATCACTGAAGATCAGCTGATATAACTTTCCCAAGATGACATCAGAAATCAGAAATCTGTTGTCAGGTCCTAAATCATTTCTTTAGAAGAAAAGCTATGCTTGTGACCCAGCAAGTGGAAGAGGTACATATTTATTCATGTGATTTCATATAGTCACAATTTAAGTTAAAAGGTGTGCTTTGTAAAATAAAAATGTCCACTGTCCAGCACCCCAAGTATAATGTTTCCACCACCATGCATTACAGTTAGGTCAGTGGTCTTGGGGTTGTACTTATCCTTATTATTTCTCCAAACACGGTAAGTGAAACTCATGCCTAAAGGCTCTATTTTGATCTCATCTGACCACATGACTTTCTCTCATGCCTCCTGTGGAACATCCAGGTCATTGGCAAACTTCAAACGGGCCTGGACATTTGCTGGCACAAGCAGTGGGACCTTGCATGGCCTGCAGGACTTTAATTCATGACGGCGTAATGTGTTACTAACGGTCATCTTTGTGACTGTGGTCCCAGCTCTCTTCAGGTCATTGACCAGGTCCTCACATGTATTTCTGGGCTGATTCCTGACCCTTTTCATAATCATGCTTACCACATGAGGTGACATCTTGCATGGAGCTTTTTTTATGCGCAAAGAGATGTCTGCCTATTTACTCTGTAAAGAAGCACGGATTAACATGCTCATACACACATACACACACACACGTACAGGCATGCAGCCCATCTATCAGGTTGCCATGCCTGACAACAAAGCTACTCTATCAAGTTTCATCTTTCTTTAAAAGAGACTGTGACAGAGAACAATCTTCATATCCACCCTCATTTTCTCTCAGCACTCTTGCCTTTTGAAAAATGTTTTTTATTCACTTCTCTCCCAGTATCTTTAATCCGATGTGCATTAAAAAGTTGTTTGATTGATGAGAAATTACTATTAAAATCAATGTTACGTTTGTGTTTTCGCACAAATGCTGCACTACTTGATAAGTCTTTATCTACTTGAAATGTATCACTACACACAGACACACACCTCTCCCCTGCCACCTTTATGTGTAGAGTGGTCCAGAATGAAAACCAAATGATTTATTAATATTTTGTATTATTTTTAATGTTTCACCAGTGTGTCCATTTATCATTTTTTCTTTTGATTGTTTCAATATTTTAATCTGGGAGTCCAGATTTTTAACATAACATAACATAACTACCACAAAGTTTGTTCTAATTTGAGTGTATGTATGATTTTGTGTATTTTCATTGTCAGGAGGAAAAACAACTTCAAATACAATGATGTAGCAGATCTGAGCCTTTTGTCATGGCCTGGTGGGGAGTTGTTCAGAGGTGTGGAACTAGAGATGGTTCAGAGTGAAGGGGTATTCCTTATTATTCTAATTATTGTATGTAAATGTACATGTACATGAAATTTGTGTATTTTGGTACAGGCCATATTTTAATGGAAAATATTGTGCTTTGCATATATGTAGTGCTTAGGAATTGGATGCACTTTCATTGAATTAATTGAAACAATATTCAGTTTAGGGATACCACACACTGGAACTGTGTGGTTTAACAACGTGAAACATGACAGCTTAAGGAGCAGCTGGTGCATACACACCTGTAAAATGCTGGGAATTTAACAAAAAGTTGAACCAAACTGGTGTCCAGAAATAATAGGAAATAATAGGATAATAGGAAAAAAATAGGAAATAATAAATTAACGATGTCACAGGCTCAGAAATAGAATTAAAGACCAACAAACCACTTATCTTTCTCACTGATTTCCTCTGCTTAAAACAGCAAAGACCAGCATATGTTGTGTTTTTGATGCTGGTTTGCTGAACAAACAGCTTTACCAGAGTTCACAAAAAAAAACCCAACTATCTCAACATAGAACTGCATTGGTATCAGAATACTGACATCCAAAATACATTCTGTTTCTAAGCAGGGTTATATCACTGTATAATATATAGTTATAGTTTATATAGTATAGTATATAGTTTTACAGCTTTCTTAGTTCAACACGTAACTATCTTAGCTGTTTATTTCTGTTTTCTTTCTTTAACTTTGACCTTAATTATCTCTTTCTTGTAACTATTTCTTTCTCAGTAGAATGACAAAGTATGTTGTGTTGTCATAATGTGATCACTTAAAAGAGACTGATGTCTCGCAAGATTTCACATTTCAAGTATCATGAGAACTTTGTTGAAGGTAAGTACTACCTGACCCTGGTTTAATTTGGTTATACTAAAATGTTATGTGATTAACTTTTTTATGTGTTGCGTTTACTGCATACAAAGAGCAAATGTCTATTTTCTCATTTACTTTATTTCATTAAAGTGCATCACAACAGTAATGGGAAACCAAACATGGAATTGGGCGATACCTTTACTGTATGTTCCATTAAAATAAGGCTAGCTATCCATTTCTACTGGGTTTTAAAATGCAGGGTTTCGGCTAGCATGGGTTTTAATTGATAAGTCACTTTAATATCAAGTAATTTACAATGTATGTATGTTTTAGTATTCTTATTTGGTGTGGTGGCTCGGTGGGTAACACCGAGCACTCACAGCAAGAAGGTCCTGGGTTTGATACCAGGGTGGAGTGGCTTAAGTCCTCACTGTGTCTGTGTGGGTTTACTCTGGGTACTCCTCATTCCTCCCACAGTACAAAGACATATGTGTTAGGTGTATTGATTACTCTTAATTGACATTAACTTGTGTGTGTATATAACAACTTCTGATATAACTTTGAGTGTGTTGCTGAGATGGCCACTGATGCCAACAGAGACATTAAATAAAAATAAACAAACAAATCTCAAAATGTCTAAATGGTCAAAATGACCATCTTGGTTATTGTAGTGTTAAACCAAACAAGCCAAATTAAAAACAATCCTCAAGAAACAAATGTTTTATGTCACTGATTACACAACTTAATTATGAATACTGACGTTCACTGGAGGTATTTCTTTTCCTCTGCAACACTCTCTCTGACTTCTACAGGGGCTGTTTTAATGAATGAGCTAAAACATGTCTGTAATTTTGTTGTGTCTCACAGCAAGTTACTCTCTCTGACTGGTGATTCGCATCATTGAGTCTCACAGAGGTCCATTATTGCCAAGACATTCAGAATATCCACTTAGATGGGCGCAGATTTGGTCTCCAATCTACAGAAAGCCATATTATGATTACTGTAACTATATTTAGCCTTCTTGCTATTTATGTATTTCTCAATGGTGAAGTGATTTAAGATACCTTATGCAAGGTATAAAATGTCAGCCCCATATATTTATTACATGCATACAATGATCATACAGACAGAAATGTTGGTAAATGGACAGAATGAATGAGACAATCCATTAAGCATGCCACCTTTCAGTCTTGGCAAATGTACTAATTAGTTAATTGATAAAAATTTCTCCTAATAATTGATTGGTGATATTTATGGGCAGTAACTGCACAAGTTATCATGCGACTTTATCAGTGGCTCTCAATCACTCATGCCATGGGTGGCACAGTGGCAGGGGTTTCTTCATCCAGCACTCCCAGGGTGACAGGCTTAAGGAGGGACACATGGAAGGAAGAGTGAGTGTGAGTTTATACGTAACATTATTCAGTTTAATATTGATTTTATACAGCCCAATGTATTTGGGCAGAAGCTTCCTACTTCCATACTGCAAGTTGCAAACTCCTGATGAACCAATGGTAGAAAATGGCGAACCCCAGGAACCATAGGAGGTCCTTGGCGGCCCTGAGGGCCACTGGAACTCACACTTCTCTACTTAAAAATCCCGAATGTATGTTGCAGAACATGACCCAAAATGCGTTCAGGAACTGTTCATGGCTCTGTGTCTTGTGTACTTGGCATTCCCAGATGGCCATAGCCCAGTCCAAGACACATCCCCGGAGCAGGGAGATCAAAAAGGCAGTCTTCTATAGCTCTGATATCTCGCTCACGCTGGTTAAGTAAAGGGAGACCTGAAGCATATCTGAGCCTTTTGTCATGGGCTGGTGGGGAGTTGTGTGAGTGCGGTCACCTGTGGAGCCATGGTCTCCAAAGCGATGTGCTGGGATGTCAGGCTCTGGACCACACTGGTCGGACTGCTCAGCTGCTCGTGCTGCTCCTTAATTCTCTGCTGGAAGGCAGCCAGCCCCTGGCTCAGTCGCTCTACAGCCATTGGATCCATAGGTGAAGTCTTATTAATACAGTCTCCAGATAAGCTAAATACGTCACAAAACTAACTCTGAAGTTCAGCATGATTTTAACAGTAATGGCTTCATGATTTTCTTTAACGATAAGAAATTTTGGGATAAAACTCAATGTTCCTCAAATTACCCATCTATTCAGCAAGCTTCAAGATGCAGCACTAGTCTGTTTAATTAGCTATAAATCAGGACTAGAATATTTTACTCTAATTACTAATACTGAACTGTACTCACTGATCAGCAACATATTCATTAGATCCAATCCCTCAGCTGATCCAAAAGACGGCCTTACAATCAGTAAAATAGAGAATTGTGTTAAGGAAGTACAAAATTGGATGTTGTTAAGACTGAGGTTTTGTTTAGTGTTCACATTAACAACATCACACGAATTGCTTTCTTTCAGTTACGTAACATTGCTAAACTTAGAAATATTCTTTCCTT
>JAUZST010002730.1:0-71940 GCA_034779995.1 Parotocinclus haroldoi
ACACACACACATATACACACATACACACACACACACATACACACACACACACATACACATACACACACACATATACACACATACACACACACACACACACACATACACACACACATATACACATACACACACACACATACATACACACTTACACACACACACGCACACACACACATACACATATACACACACACAAACACACATACACACACACACACACACATGCACACACATACACACACACACACACACACGCACACACACACATACACACCGACACAGACATACACACACACACATACACACACACACAAACACACACACACATACACACACACATACACACATACACATACACACACACATACACATACACACACACACACACACACACACATACACACACACACACACACACACACACACACACAAATACACACACACACTCTAAGTTGAAATCGTGTCTCAACATGTTAAATGAAAGCATCTGATTTAGACAGGAAACAATTTTCTCTCTGTCTGTCTCGGTTACTTCCATTTAATTCAAGTGCTTCACTTGTATCACAAAATTACCAAAGCAGATATTGGGAAGTTATAATAGAAGTTATAATTATGATCAAAACAATAAATAACAAACATAGAACATATGTTATATAAAATATATAATAATAAGAAGAATAAGAGGTGTTGTTATAAGAGTGAGTTTCAAATCCCCAGGATTGAGAGTAAGAAATAAATCCATGCTCTTCAGATAGTGTTCTGTATTCTCAAAACAGGAACCATCTCATCCTGAGAGAGTTTATCCACTGGAATCCAGTATGATCCTAAAGTCCAGTGGCTTTATTTCAGATTCGGGAGATTAGGAGCTTCCTCATGGCTTTAGATTTACTAAGGAGGAGTCGAGTCTAAAAATCTGTCATGTAAAAAAAAACCCTAAAAAATCAGTGTAGATGGTCATGAGAAAATCCAGTTTGTCTGGAACCCTGGTCCTCAGCGACGATTCCAGCATACACTCACACACACACACACACACACACACACACACACACACACACACACAGATGATGTACAAACAGGAATTACAGTATGTTTGCCGTCGACATGTTACCTTTGTGGGAAAGATAAACATTTAGCTTTAATTTGCTCTCTCAGCTTTGTTCTACATCCCATAATAATCCCCACCTACCTATAGAACATAAATACCTTCATTTCATACTGAATCTACATCCCCAAATCACAAAATATTAACAAAAAATGGAATGTTAGTATTTCTTACGTTAGCTTTGATTTTTATTTCATTACAGACAGTCTGAACCTCTGATAATTCATGCTTTTATTTTGTTAATAAACATCACTTCCTGCATTCCAGACCTCCAACACATTCCAAAGAAACTGGGACTGATCAAGGGAACTCCCTCCAGTTTTATTACTAGATGTTTATAAATTATGTTTTTTTAAATTTTATTGAACCTTTATTTAACCAGGAAAAAACACTGAGAGGGTCCTGGCCAAGATAGGCAGCAGCTTATTAACTAACTAACAATTGTACAACAAAGACAAAATACAAATTCAGTACAACATAACACAAAATCGAGACAATGAGTCCAATCAAACAAATCATACAAAACATCTGCACCCCGACGCATTCTCCTCCAAGCAGCCCAACATCCTTTTAAAAGGGTCCAAAGAAACCAAACGCTCAAGTTTCAGATCTTTCTGTAGCTCATTCCAAGTACACGGAGCCGCGAAACGGAACGCTCTCTTGCCCAATTCTGTTCTGACTTTAGGGACAGACAACAAAAAAATATCCTGGGAACGAAGGTTATAAGAATCATTGTTCCACCGATTTCTATAAGTTAAAAGGTAAGATGGGAGCAAACCTAAAATGGATTTATAAACTAAAATACGCCAGTGATTTTGTCTACGATCGGACAGAGAAGACCATCCAACACGAGCATCCAGCATACAATGATGTGTAAGAGATTTAAACTACTTCGTTTGACAGAAGACAAAAATGCATTGGTAGAGGTATTACACACAACGCGGAAGATGAAACAGAGACTCAAAAAGTGAATATGTTCAGTTTAATATGGTTATAATTATATACAGTCAACAGGTAATGAATGTGCAAACTAATGAGTATGACTTACAATGGATCAAGCACAAAAACTTAGGAAAACCAGTTACATATAAGTAGTAGAAACCCATACATATTAACAATCATATAAAGTCTCTAAGCACTTCAACCAAGTTAAAATGGTCTCTAGTGCAAAAGTTAGATAGTTACTTACACATATACATCAACTATTATTTGCAATTACAATGAATTATTATTATTTAGCTATTGGTTGTTAAAGTGAACAGACGTTGATGGGTGCTCTTTAACCGCATACGGTGCATAATGTGCATTCCTGTAATGTGGGAATTCATTAAAATACGGTTTATAACATGGTTAAAAAATGTATCCGTGATCAATGATTTAATCTTTGTTAGAACTTATTTTGCTTTAATTACAGCCAGCCTATTTTGATATGTCTCTGTGAGTTCCCCTTACCAAGCTTGGGGCATATTTACTCATTCTTCCTTAGATAATTGAACATATTTATTCAAAGTCTGTCAAAGAGACTGCTCTCCTTAGCTACCTGGCAGAGGGCTGCAGGCTTGTCTCAAGATGGTGCTCTTGGGTATTTATGCATGACCAACTGCCCAGTCCTTGTTGAGGATTCATATATACATCCACAGTATGCAAATAACTGCCAACTCTCAGAGAGATACCAACACTGTCAGTAGTGTTGAGCTGGAGCTCAAATTTGATCAACAACTACGTTGTAGCTTTGTGGATGAAGCTGTATAACTTGGCAGTGTCCTTGCCCTTATTCTCTTACCTCAAGACATCCTGCATTTGTCAGCAGGTGGTGAACAAAAACTAAAGCTCCAACCTGGCTTATATGACAAATGAAGCCAGTGTCTGAGCTTCTGTCTCCTGCCATGACAGCAGAAGGCCATTGGCAGCACCACACAGACAGAGGGTCTGGTGAGTTGGGAGGGATGATCTTTGTAGATGTGAGAGCAAAGACGGTTTATTTCACAGCAGAGTCCTGGCCTAAGCTTGCAGCAATATTTAACAACACAGCGATGCTGACCAATAAAAACATCTTCAAAGACCAAATTTAAAAGAAACATGATTATGTTTTTAGAGAAATAGTTATCTAGTATATTACATTGTGTACATCAGTTACACATAAATTGAAGTATATTTTAAGACATGTATACCGTAATAACATATTTACACAGTTTATAACATAAAATATTTTAGCAGAGCTGGGATTTGAACCCAGTGACAGTTCAATGCTGTTTGGCGCCCTGATTAAACTCCCCCTTTAGCATTCTGCCTTTCAACCCGGTGGTGGATTTGCGTATTTGGGAAGACAAGACAGGGTCACTCTAGGGGTCAGCAAATCATTTTTAATAACCTGCCCAAAACCACTCACAACCGTACAAATATAAGACCAACCCAAAGGACCTATATAAATAAAACAACTCCAACAAAATTGTCCTGCTAATAGGAAAAAAAACATACACTAACAGACAGCAAGCAACTGCTTGGAGCAGTTTTTTTTTTGACTCAAAACATATAATCACAGACAACTTAACAATAATGAAGACATATACTGTGCAAATCAATAGGAACAGAAGATGGTCACATCTCTCAGAATACTCTGAATTCTTGAGTAATATATTGCCTAAAACACAGCCTTCTCAGTTTTAGAAGTATTCCCCCGCCGTCTGAAGATATGTGTGTTTGCAAAGCTCATAGCTTATATGTTTCCAACAAATACAATTTGAATCAGAATTCCCCTGCTGGTTTTTCTATATTCTGTCCTCCCTTGCCCACAGCCAGAATTACTGTGATTGCTTCTGAGAAACCTGCAAAGCATATATTTGCTGTGAAATGCGCAGTGGATAATGGTGATAGCTGGGTAGAAGAAATCTAAACGTATATGGTCAAGGATAAATAGGTTTATAATGCATATGTATGGAAAACCAGGGCGTTCTCTCACACTTTACACTCGTTTTATATACACTCATTGTGTGAAGAGGTGTATCTTTTGTATTCATTACATTTTCAGGTATTATTATTATTATTATTATTATTATGACATATAAACATTTAAATATGTGTTAACTAAATCATGATTAGTTAGCCTATCAGAGTGAAAGATGGCACAAAGGATTTTGCAACAAATTAAAATGTTCAGTTTTTCATTTAATCGGTTTGCTTTAAATTTTTCAGAAATAAACCATTATTAATCATAATACTTGTCAAAATGGGTCAGCCCTAGGGTATGGAAGGGTTTGATAAACAGGACCAGCTACAACAACTACAAAGTCATGGTCAGAATCACAGTTCTGGCAGACGTAAATTGCACACTGGCTGTATGTCACAGACTGGACCAAACCTTCATATGGATGGCTAACCATTACTTCTAATTTACTCAACACCTTTACAGCCAAAACAAACTTACAAGCCAAGCAACTGTGGGTTAAGGGCCTTGCTCAAGAACCCGAAAGTGGTAGTTTGGTAGGTGGGATTTGATCTCTGAGGCCCACAGACCAGTACCTTAAACACAGGCACCAGAGTGCCCACAATGTTCTTAGCTACAGTGTAAATATAGTTTTGTGCAGGACATTTGGAAAAAAATAATTAAAGAGAACAGAAAAGATCATTTTAAGCAGTTACTCTTTGTGTTTAACTACATCAAGTCCTTACAGCATTTAGCTGGATTGCGTTATTTCGCTATTAGCTAATCGTACTAAAGCATGATTTAATGTCAAAATATAAAGCACTTCTGTAATATGCTCCAAATAGGGATAGCTGCTAAATGCTGTAAATCTTAATGTAATTCAAGACATTGTTGTCCTCTACAAAGTACAAATGTAGAATTATGAGAACTTTAACTACAAGAAAGAGCATTACACTAAGCAATGTTACTTTCTTACTACAGTCTCTGTGCTCAGTTCAGCTCACATTAAGTGAGTGTCTTGCCTTTTTAAGCAGTGTCTTGTCTTTACTGAATATGGCAACAAACAATGCAATACAATTCTGCGCCTCAATAGACTATGGAAAAAAAAGTGCATTGTAGGGCATTAATTAAAAATTACAACCCCAATTCCAAAAAAGGTGGGACGTTGTATAAAACGTAAATAAAAACAGAATACGATGATTCGCAACCTATATTCAGTTGAATGCGCTTCAAAGACAAGATATTTAATGTTCGAACTGATACACTTTATTGTTTTTTTGGAAAATATGAACACATTCATTGTCTTGCTGAAATAAGCAGGGACTGACTTGTTTAGGTTAAGCAACTTGAGTTCCTAGGGTGTTCTGTGCTACAGCAGGAAGTGTGCTCTTACTCCCTCTGGTGGCCGTGAGAGGCTTAGGGGACAGAGCTGTTACAGCTAGATTATATAAAAAGTGGCATTCCGGATTCCAGTAGTCATGGGCAAACTACCTAAAATGCAACATTAAACTTCAAGATCCATGCATTACATATTAAATCATTACTCAATGTACATATCATTATCACTAATAATAATATGCACAGTATCCATGCAGCATGGTTTAATTTGAATGCAACCTTTTTTATAGACAATATCAAATCAAATCATGAGACATATCTTTACACGTTCATGCTCAAAGACAGTTTTATTACATAAACTATTTATTGCAGTTATTACAACATATTTAGAGCTAATTCCTGTATGCGCACATGACCTTCAAAGCAAAGCTTTGAAGCTTTCAGTATGTATGTACAATCAGTGCTCCCTGTTCTACAGAATGTTGAACATTAATAAATCCAGTGGAATTACCTGGGGTTATGCATTAGTGAAGCATAAAAGTGCATGTGACCTTAAACCAAGCACTAACTTAACTTATATTTAATTTGAATTAACTCACAATTATCTCTGAATTATCTCTCTCACAATATCATCACACATAAATCTTACATTGCACTGTTTTTTTTTTCCTTTGGGAGTTTGAATTCTATGTAAGTGTTAATAAGAGCATGTTTCCATGCCAACACTGCATACTGCTCAATTGTTTCCTAATCTTGAGAATCCAGATCAATTCAGCCTGTAAATATGAATCATCAAAACGTATAATTTTTTTAATTGTGTATTTTATCATAATTAGTGTCAGAACCTATCTAGTCCTGGGTCCTTTCTGCGTAGTGTCCTCCCTGTGTTTGCATGGGTTTACTCCGAGTACTCCTGTTTCCTCCCACAGTCCGAAGACATACGTGTTAGGTCAACTGGTGTCTCTAATTTGGCATTGACTTGTGTGTGTGTGTGTGTGTGTCTTTGACAACAGGCGATGCAGCACGTTGGTCAAAAGTATTCCCTCGTCGCGTTTTCGTGGGTATGAGCAGACCCCGCATCAGGCAGGACTTGAACTGCAAGGAAAGAAGAAAAGTGTCAGAACCTGTCTAGGTGAACACAGGTTTCAAGCATGAGCATGCGCTGGATGGAATGCTCGTTCATCGCAGGACTGGCAGGCTTTGCTGTTGCAGATTCATGGGATGATCCCCACCAGCCTCTCTCCCTCAGACACAGAAGTGTGTGACGCCTGACATGGTGGTAAACAGCTAAACCATTATCCTGTAATAACATATATTAAACTAAGCATAAGATCATTTCTACACATACATGTGTATGTGTACTGTACATGTGATGTATTTTACATGTGATGTATTTTATTCCAGAAAATGTAGTAGATAATGAACATCTGGATAGCTGGACTCTTTTTTTTATAAATATATCCCTTTATATAATAAATCCGTATATAAAAATAAATCCCAACTATTTTCTGTAGTATTAAACCGTACCTACAAAATAAAATACGCAAACAAAAGTTCATAATTAACCACTTAATAACATGAAAGTGCATGCAATAATGTAAAGAGCCATAAGAATATACTCAAAACATTTAATTAAGGTATACATTTATAACAGTGTACTTCACTATTTGTTTTAATAAGCTTTATTATATTAGGGCTTTATGGATGGATATGGATAACATGGATACGGTCCAATAGTA
Source organism: Parotocinclus haroldoi (assembly GCA_034779995.1). NCBI lineage: Eukaryota > Metazoa > Chordata > Actinopteri > Siluriformes > Loricariidae > Parotocinclus > Parotocinclus haroldoi. Next base: position 7,103 of record JAUZST010002730.1, read on the forward strand.
GTTTAAACTGCTTGTGTGATGATCTGTGGAGCCATCACGTACAACAGTCGGTCACCCCTAGTAGTAATACTAACAACGACACTAACAATTTAGCAATATGTTCAGGGCATCCTTCACCACGTGTTGCCTCTCATTGCAGGGCTTTTAACCGGAATGTTTCTTCAGGATAATGCTTGCCCACAAACAGCAAGGGCTTCCCATAAATGCCTCCACCAGATAGCAACACTTCCTTGGCCTCCCTGGTTACCAGATTTATTTCGAATCAAGCATTTTTGTCCAGTTAGAACACCAGCTTTGGCAAACTATGGGTGTGCGGGATCTACAGGCTTAGCTGTGGGCAAGTGCCTCATAAAGCCATGTCTAGCATTCAACAATATATCACCAAGAGCTACACTACCCAAAAGTAGTCTCTGAGAGCCTTTTTGTGCGGCAGCAGAGGAAGCCCTTTTACGCCTTACTGTGGCAAGATCCAGTGTCTATCAATGAGTTTATTTCATAATCATTTAATATAACTTTGTTTGTACCTACTAATCACACTGTAAAACTGTATGATGTCCACCATTATGGGTTTTACTGAACAGTGCTTCCGGTCAAGTAAATATGAAATAATAACCTCCCATATTGAATTCATTGTTCTCTCAGTCACTGTGCATCACACTTTGTTTGACAGATGGGATGACATTTTAGTGTTGCAATGCATTTTTACTTGAAATGTAATGTAATTTTAGGAATTTTGTTCCAGTTGTATTATTCATACACAGACACGTTAATTAAAACCTACTGCACCGGCCGTGCTGTCAAAACATAATTACTGTTAGTCATGTCTAAATTGAGCAGAAACTCTTAATTGACTGCGACTGTCTCCAGGCATCATTATTACAAACAGAAATATATCTATTAACCAGTATTCCATCAATAACCTGCTCCTCCAGGTACGTGAACCTCCTGTACCTTTTAGTAAAATATCTTGCTTTTGCAAAGGAGATAAGACTTATAGTCCCATCATAGTGTTACATCATGCCCTGTCAAAAAGCGTTATATTTGGATGTAAGCATGGACTAGCAGGTAGAAAATATCAGAGCACTCTGAACACATATACCAACTGAACACCAGCCACATATTTTTGAAAAAGCTGAGCCAGGAGAAAAAAATGACAGCACAGGACGTAACACATTATGAGCCATGCTGTAGAGACGTTTTTAAATGTCATGAGTTCTGCTGTATAAGAAACCTTAACACTAAAGCTGTAATGGATATGATGAATGGAATAACAACCTTCTTAGAGGAAATTCTTTATGAGCGAATGACGGGTGCTGCTTTTTGTTTCAAGCTCCTGGCTCTGTGCATGATGTGGCTTGCAAGATCAGCACAATTCTTTTTTTTTTTACTCATCCAAAGCCAGTCATCATCTTTTTTTGAACAAAGGAGTAACGACATGTCCTCTTAAGAGATCGCTACAGTGATTAATTGTTTTTCTGCCAGTCCAAGTCTTGCTGTGATCCCTATGTTTTGTCAGCAGAAGCCTTTTCTAAATTTGCTATTTTTTAAGATTTGAAATTGAATTGACTTAATGGTCTATTTAAATATGCAGAAAAGACATGCACTTTGCTCCCTGCAGTTCCTGTCATTTTCCAGTCATTTGACCAGAATTGCATTAGATTGCATATGATGAAGCGAAGAGCAAGCACAAGGCAGATTATTTATTTATTTTAATTACTGAGATGCTAAATTGGTGGGGTTTTTTTGGAGAGTATCCTAATGGAAGGAGACTATTTGTCATGACTGACTCAAATATGGTGTTCTTCGCTTTCCAAAGAGAATAGACAGAGGGAGACTTACAATATTGTGCAAAAGTATAAGGCAAACATTTAATTTCTTTAGCAATGGTAAAATGATCGTATGTAATTATTTTTCAGTCTCTGTATTAAAATTCCAGACCATACAGGAAATTTGTATTCAAAAGCTGAAAAAAGTCTCTACACTTAAGCAACTTTTCGAAATTTCAAGTTGACTCTTCTACAGTTTGATGAAGGTTGATCAGGAATGGACTTTTGGAAGGGTAGTAGCCAGGAAACCTTTTTTTTCATTCGTCATAGTCCAGCATTACTCCAGTTAAGTGTGGGTCAGAATACTTAAATTCACAAATGAGCTTTTTTGTGGAAATGATTATGTGATAAATGAGTAAATGTGAGAATGTTCTCAAGTAGGTTTTGGAAAACTCACACCAGATTCTTCAACTTTCTGCTGTAGTCAGAGCTAAGTGTCCATTATCAGTGTCCAAGCCCTCGATCATGTTCCAAGATGAAGCATACATAACGCCTTCTCAGAAGAGTAAAGACTGGCATGTCAGCAAAAGAGGTGTCCATTAACATTGTGTGGTGTATTGACAACAGCATACTGTATAGTAACAGGAATATATTTGGGATTCAAGCTTTTTTATTTAGACTCAGTTAAACTTGACTTCAGTAAGGAGTTCAAACTGAATGAAAAAAATGGAACCTAAAGGAAAGAAACATTTCCAGACAATCGCTGCCCTACCGGCTTGCATTGTTTGGTAGGAAAGTGCTTCAAGCCAGATAGCTTTTTCTCCCTTTTCATGTCATGTCCAGAAGCTATCATTTGAGGACTACAGAGGGTTACAAAGCACTTTGATGAATAAATGCCTTTTCATCCCTGACACTGACAGCTCGTGGGCTTCTGTTAGAACACTTTTTTCCACGCAAAGGCCATCCTTAAATCTTTAAAGTGACAGGAAAGGACAGTCAAGCACAGTTTAGAATGTCATTGTGTCCTTAGTCAAGGAGAAAGTGGTGGTAAGAATACTAGATCATGGTACTGGGCATGTATATAAACATTGGTTAAATATCTTTTTATACTACATTTAAGTGGTACTCAGCACCATTCAAGATGCCAGATACGATCATATCTTGTCATAAAAGTTCAATTATAAAGGTATTCATTATAAGTATTAGAAGAAACTGAAACGGTTTCTACATCTCCTATTAGTTTCTAGTACTGCATGTATCACGGCAACGCAAATAATTCATTCGTTTACTCATTGTCTTATCTACTTACCCTAGTCAGAGTAGCAAGAGAGCCAGTGGCTCAGGGTGCAAGGCAGGAACAATCCTGAACAGGGTGCCAATCCATTGCAGGGCATGCACAGTCACGCATTCGTACAAACATGCAGACGTTAACGACACTTAAAAACAATTAACCTAACGTATGCCTTTGTAATGTGGAAGGAACCTGGAAAAAGCCCATGTTAGTAGGGAGGACTCTACACAGGCAGAACCCAGGGTTGGGATTGACCCAAGGATTTCGGGAGCTGTGAGGCAGCAGTCCTAAACTAGAAAAATATGTGATGGACATTAAATGAATAAAAAAATACATTTACAATCATCTCATTTTATCTGTAGAACCATGTACAGTCCAGTTTCTTCAGTTTAGATGATTAAACATCCCTGGAGAAAGACAGGGTAGGTCATTTTTACTGTAATTTTGTGTGGACCTACAGTACATCTTTGTTTAAGGTGTTGTCAGTATTAATGCATATCCAATACCAAATTCAGGGTTTCTTTGGTTTCTTGAAAAAATAACTATTGTATAAAAGCAAAATAACACTAAGTGTTTTAACAAAAAAAAAACTATGGTTTGTTCAGCAGATTGTCCCATGGACTGATTTATTCCCCATGTGACAGATGCTTGATCTTCTAGCCAAGGACGATTTGGCTTAGAAGTTAAGGTACTGGACCATAAACCGGATGGTCCAGGGGTCAAATCCCACCTCTGCCAAGCTGCCAATGTTATTCTCCTCGATGAGCATACTCCTCTATGCTGAGCTATTAGATTCTGGTCATGTTCATTTTCAATTTGTGTGATATGTGTAACTCTTCGAACCAAGCAGGACTGACTGTACCTGATGTGTTACAGGAAGCGAAATGATTTCAAAGTTTCCATCTAAAGTAGAAGGCACATTTTAAGTTTTGTCATAAAATCCCACATCTTTTTATAGCAGACACCAGCCTAATTGTTCCCAGGAAACTTTTACAGTGACATGCTCTTATGCACAACTATTTAATCTCCAGGCTTCAAAAAGCGTCGCAAAATGCTGTAAATATGCAGGTTTCTGAACACCCATGACACTGCTTCATTATAAGGTATCAGTAAACAACCACTGTCATGCTTTCAGTCAGACAAGTAAGCCTCGGCTGAAACGAATAATTAGCAATGACAATTTCTGAGGGAAAATGGAGGCAACAATTAAAGGTCAGTCTGAAGAAATGGCAATAAACGGAGAGCCTCGTTAACTAGCTTTTAGTTCTGCTGTACTAAATCCAGTTAATATCAGTTTAGAGTTGTCATTTAGAAGGTGAGTTAACACTGATTTTTTGCATGTTTATACTACAACCAATACAATAGAAACACCAATCTGGTCGGCAAACATTTTGTATAAACTGTTCAACCAGAAAATAAGGAAGAACAGCAAATTCTATTAAGATAGAATATACAATAAATAGATTGTGTCATCTCTAAAGTGTGTGTAGGTGTGTGTATGTGTCAGAGGTGTGGACTTGAGTCACACCTGCACAAATTTGATTCAAATTCAGACTTTGCAGAATTCGCAGCTCGACTTTGACTTTACTCTCAGTGACTTGGACTTGGAATGAGACTTGGGCTCAGCCACTTGACAGCCTACACAAACCCATTTTAACAACAATTTATCTTCAATATATTGAGCTATAATATTGAATCCTGAGCCTTTTATATTGCATACATGGTGCTGTATCACTGTAATCTGAGGGAGCTGAGCTTTTTTCTGTAATCTAGCAACAAGAACTTCTGTAGATATTTATTTTTATTTGGGGGGGGCCCGTGTTTGTTTAGTTTGTGAGAGTGAGCAGTGGGTTATCAAAAACTGACCGTTTCTGTGTGTTCTGGTGCTGAATCCATTTTGTCTTTTGACCAAAGCATGTGACAGACATTTCATTAAGACCCCAGGGAACCGGATTAACTTGTGGAAAAGGGGTGTAATGTTACCTGTAAGTCGTCCTACTTAAAACCGTCAGGTGGCTTTCATTATATAATAAAGATTCACTGTACTCCTGAGAGGCCCTTCAGAAGCAACAGTACTGAGCATTGCTATTACATTTCCACTACGCTTCATATATAAACTATGCCATCCTCATTTTCATCTAGAGAGTCATTTGCAAGGAATATCAGCTAATTATACTTAGCGGGGTATCTCCCATCCACTCGTTAGTGTTTACCGTCTGAATTACTTCACACCTTCATGCACTGTGCCTCTGCAGGAAACTCTGGCTTGTAAACAGCTTGAACATAAACTGAAATAATTAGATAAAAGCATAATCAACCAATCTCTTATTGCCACAAAAGGCATGTTTGATACTGAGTGAATACTATGGGCCACAGATCAAATTGGGAAGCAATTACTGTATATATGGTTCGTCAGGGATGGCCCAAGTCCAAAAGCCTGGGTCTGTCATGGTATGGGGTAGTTTCAGTGCCATTGGAAAAGATAATTTACACCCCTGCGATCTTAGCATTAATGCAATAAAGTACAGTGCACCTTAAATGATATGTTTCTAAAGGATGTCCATGCACTTATCAACAAAGCAATGCAAATCAAGCCATATTGGATGTATTTTAGACTGATGCCCCTTTTATTCTTTATTTTAGAAACGTTTTTATACATATCATTAATTTTGTTATATATTTCATTTGTTGAAAATTTTAAGATCCTCTGCCCACCTTTGCTCCTTGTGATGTTGCTGCTTGTGTTCAAATCATGACTACAATAAGTTGTTGACATGACTAGTTGAAATTCCATAATTATTCATTTATTTCTTTTTATTTTCACTTAAGTGCAGCCCTAGCTTTTTAAGAATGTGCTGCATCTATAATAAAGTGTTGAAATGTCATTTCTATACCCTGCCTGTATTTCTGCTAACCTGTATCTGAACCATGAATATGCAATTGTCTGAAAAGCTTAGTTACTTTAGGGTATGCCATAAAACATCACATTTTTATCAAGTCACTTTCTATAATTTTAGATACTGGTGACAGTTATTTCAAGATGAACCAGTCACAGTACTCGCTGTCAGGAGTCTATGTCTGCAAAGAACTATTGTTTAGGAGCTTTATGGGTTGAATTTCTGAGCAGCTACAGACACAAGCTTCAGTGGCATAAGTGGGAGGATGTTTTTTGGAGTGATGATTCATGCTTCATCATCCAACTGTCTGACAGATGAATCTAGGTTGGCCACATGCCAGTAGAACACTACCCGCCTGAATTTATATTGTCAACTCTAAAGACCAGTGCAATAGCATGGTGTTTAAAGCGTGGTATATCAGCAAAAAGGAACAAACGCTATATGAGTGCCCACAGGTTTGGAAAAAATGTTCAACATATGGATGTAATAAAAATGTATCAAGTGAAACAACCAAGCTGTGAGTTATTTTACTCTTTCCAAGCAAGGGATGCAAACGAGAACAGCGAAGGCAAACTAATTGAAACATTGTGTTGCTTGAGTCAACATATTGACTATGGTGTTACCTGTAAAACACACTACTGTACAACACAAGAAAGCCCACAAAGACACCACAGAAATGTTTATCAATGAATTCGCATGGTAAAGTCAGCCACCTGTAAAACAAATATCAAATTTCTGTCATGACAAAATGAATGTAGACAGACACATGGATATAGTGTGACCTCAAGGACTATTACACACCTCGCTCTTTGGTGTGACCGTTTTGGTTGAAAGAATTAGCAAGAATGGTCTTGAAGTTTTTCAATTTCTCACATTGTCTGACTATGGATTGGTGGACTCTCAAACTTCTTAGGTGGTTTTGTAATCTTTTCCAGCCTGATGAGCATCACAAACTCACCAATGTAGGTCCTCAAAAAGCTTTTTGTTAGTACCATCATGCAGTTCTACAAACAAGTGTTGTGAAGTTCAGACTCTAAAAGATTCCTAATCTGTAAATACTGTGAAAAAACTGTGAAACCTTTGATTAAAAAACACAGGACTCTGACTTTACACTCATATTAACTGCTAATCCATGAATCTTTTCCACCTACAGGTTGGTAATATTGAGTCAAGTAAACAAGGTAGTATTAGATTTTGTCTAATACTTTATTTAACTGAGTTCTCCTGATCTACTTTTAAACCTTGTGTAAAGTCTGACAATGTTTTAAGTCATATTTATACCGAAATGTCTAAAGGGCTAACAGACTTTCGAGTGCCTCTGTATTCCTAAGGGAATGTCAGCTACTTGTAACACAAGTATCAGATATCAGAATGACAAAGTTTAACAAAAGAATGCAGGTTTGCCAGGCAAACAAGAACTATGCTGACTACGTCCTTAATTGGTGGTTCTGCCCCCAAACTTCCAGACAAGGGGTTAAAGGGATTAATTGCAAATCTTTATTGCCAAAAAAAATTAATTTTAGCCCTTTTCATTCTCTATTGGTTCCTTTTTATAGCTTTATTCAACACAGCAACATATTTAGACAATAATCAAACATAAACATGTAATTTTTCTTTCAACATCACAACATAGAATCCTGAATACACGTTTACAAAAGAATAGTAATAATTTGTGATGAGTGTGATAAATCATTGTATTACAAACTCAGAGCATCTCTGAGCAGACAAAGCCTTATGCACTCCCCGTGATATTTGATTAAAGCGCTGACTTAAAATGAACAATATCGGTATATCCTTAAAACAGCTTTTATAACAAATCACAAAGTAATTTTGATCAAGTTACCAATACTGTGATCCACAGAAGACACGTTTTGTCTGTTATGATGCAGCAGTATATACAAGACAAATACTGGTGTTGTAATCAAAGCAAAGACCAAGACTGGGACACATCAAGACTGAGTCAGAAAATACAACAGGGATCAGATGAATAATGTTTTCATTATACAAAATTTTACTTTACATTCATTGGGTGAAAAGACGTGACGTGTTTGTGGCATGTTGTCCTGCTTTGTAGGCCAAAATGTGAAATTCTGACTAACTGACGGAAATGATACTAAACTTCATTGTGCAGTGCATCCTCTACCTGGTGTACAGTAGCTTTAACGGACCTTTTCTTAGAAACCTTTATTTGTAATTCCCAGTTAGCTACTGTTAATGTTGCCCAGCTAAAATTATCTCCCTTTAGACTACTAAAAAGCCACATTTACCTGTCATTGTTCTTTCTAGTTTCTGATGTCTCTGTATTTAAATGTTGCAGTATTTATATTCATCTGAATGTTTACTCTTTACTGAAGTCATGGGTAAAGATTGCGTTGCACAGAACGCAAACTCAAATACTAGCTAATATCTTACATATTCATGGCCTGAAATTTGACCATGATGTGAATAAACCCTGTAAATTGGTTGCTCTAGACCATATATAAATTTGGTTTTTTGCTTGTTCCTTGGCGTGTGATACCTCTGTGTAGAGAGGTTACTGAAGATGAATGACTGATTGTCCTGTTAGTATTAAGCCAACAATGAACTACCAAAAGCCAAAATATCTCTTGTGTATGGTTAGGCCACTGAAAAGTGTACAGAGTCTTTTCACTCACTGCCTCTTGTTCAAACGTCATCGCTGTTCAAAATGAATATTTATGGCAACACCTTGAAGGCTGTAAAGTTTGTTATAAATGGCATGTTTAGCTAATGAAGATGGACTACAATTTCTACTCTTTTTATTTTAATTACAGATATTTTGACATTTTCAAAATGTGATTAATGCAAGGGAGGCCCTTTTCTTATTAGTAAGGGGTTCTGGTACACAAACACCATCTAAGACACAAACAAGTCATTAGTGGCTTTACAGACTGTAACAATGTCAGCATATTTATACTCTCGTACCTCTCCAGGGCAAGTTGTGGGTGATTTACTAAGCGGTACTGTGCAGTTGACAACAGAAGCAAAGCAGCAATATGTAAATGCGGTTGTTGCATGTGTAAGCTGCAGTAACCATGCTGAGCTTAGATCTTAAAGAGAGCTGAGTGGAGAGAGCTGGTAATTACTGAGGAGAATCTCAGAAAAACAGCCCAAAATAGCAACTAAATACAATTTAAACAAGCCCATACCATTTCTTTCTATCTCAAACATTGGAAGAGTGTTCAGAAAAAAATTATGACTACAATAGCAAACAGTCTTTATTCAGACAACATATATGAGCTTATGTAATCTGGTTTAATCAACATAATTTTATTCTAATTTTACTCTATGTGTGGTGACTGGAAATAGATTTATGGTATGAATCCATTTATGTGGAATATAAAGCTTTGAAATGCTTATAGAGTGTATATTTCCATATCTGGGACGTTAAGCAATTCTGCATTAACCTGCTATAAAATGGTCTGTTTAAATGATCCCATAATAAATCCAATCTTTGCACTTTTGTGTCTCCTCCTTGGACATTCTCCTGACCAAACTATGATCATGCAACAAAAAAGATCTAATAATAAATGCCAAAGCAATTAATTTTCATAACATTCCAAAATTACTAAATGCAGTCTTAGGCCACCATTAGATTAGATAGACCATTGTTGAAGTAGATAGAAATGTTTTAGTAGCATACAAGCAGAATATATTGCTCTATTAGATAGCATTAGATATAACTTTTTTTTTAACACGGGTATAATATTGTATATAATAACTGTATATAAATATTTTATTGTCTCATTACTCGTTGTCTAGGAACACAATCAGAAAATACAGGAAATTTGTAGGCAGTATTAATAAATTGAAAAATAATCTAAAATGAACAGCCTTTGTAGGCTATAGTGCCACGTACTTACTGTGACCTCTCCTTACATTTGGGCTATAGCAGTATCTGGCAGGCTCATCGGGATGCCAAGTCTTCCAGTTCTACAATCTGAAGGATCTTCACTACAAATTATATTTTTGTAAGGGTAATGACAAAGAAGCCACTTTTTCAGCGGGGGAACAGAGTAAACATGTTAAGATATGCTAAGGCTCACAAAGATGATGGAATCGTCGATTAGAAAGCGTCGATTCTGAAATTCTGGGGTCCAATCATCAGCAACACGTCATATATGGTCATTATACCATTGCTAAAATAATCTGCACAGTACTGTTGATCTTAGGACATTTACTTGCATTTTGTAAGATTTTATTTATTTGATAAAGTTTAATAAAACCACCTAAGGAAACACTCAAAAGTTAATCAAGCATTTCTAAGAATGAAGTGTGCGCAGAAAATCAGGAATTATAGTATTTACGGAACCAGTTATTACACTATGCTATGTTATTCCACTCACCTGTTATTGCACCTTTCCACTGTTAAATCGCAGATTATGTTCAATTGCATTACTTCCCATTTTCATGTCAAATTATTGATGCAATTAGACCTTTATCCAGGGCAACTTCCACTTGAGCTAAGCTTTTGAGAGACCTTAAGCATAATAGAGTTAGGATTTAAACTCACAAACCATCCAGTTAGTAATCAAGACACTCCACTGAGCAATACAGAATAATTGCAGTCTTATGAAATTCATTTCAATGATTAAATTAAACATTTTGTGGAGATTTCTTTCTTGGTATTCTTAAGGTGTTCCAAGGAGAAGCAGTCTGAAAAGCATAAACCAAGGGCACATACCAGAGGTCAGAGCAAATGCTATTGTCAACAGTCTGTTGGACAGGCTATGGACATAGAATAATTGTCTGGCTGCCAATATCACTTTGTCAAGTGATATTAGAATGCAACGCACCCAGTCAAGGGTACAAAGACTGGCATCTCGCAAACATGATATCAGAGCTATCTATCGGCCAAAAGTGGCTGGATGGCGACCGAGTGCATCGATCAATGGCATCATCATCTGCTGCAGTTGGTCTGTGTGAAAGAGCAGCAGCTGCCAGAGCAGTGAAGATTGACAGGCTGGATTCTGCTTCTGAAGATATATAATGGTTTAGTCCTTTAAGCGGTGCCAGGAAATATAATGTGGCAGGGAAATCTGTCAATCCTCATTTATGCCAATATCTTGCCTGAAGATGCCAAATAACTTATTTTTAGCAGCTTACCGGTATCAAGAAGTAGATTTTTTTTGTAGTTTTGGCCATGATGCACTTCTATTCACTGTTGGTTATATCCATTAAATAAAGCCAAAAGCAAATAAACTTCTTTAGCCTATCAGTGTTTTCCAAATTGCATCTCATAGGGTTGTGTAATTGTTTATTTACATTAGACAACATACTGTTTTTTTCTGGAATTCAAGATTTCAAGGAGCAGGTCATCATCAGGGTTTAAACCAACTACAGGAGCTCAAGTGCTCTTTAATGACAATCTGACCAATGTGCGTTTGTTGTCATGACAGAAGTCCTAACACTTTCAAGAAATTAGTAGTTTTGGCATGTCCCATTATTGTAACATAGGCCCAGAAACTGGGGTGGTGTCTCTGGTCCTTGATATCTTGAGTTCCAGGAAAGCAGCATGTTGTCTAATGTGAATAAACAATTACACAACCTTTTGAGATGCAATGTGTAATCAGAAGTGCATTATGGCCAAAACTGCAGACACGTAGATTGATACAGACAATGTATTAATTAAATAATACAATATACATAACACGCCTATGATCATGCTCCAAGTTCTTTGTCCATTTTGGAATTTTTGCCGATTGGTGCATTATTACCTCTGACCGGACTGCATTACGTGTATCACCTTTGCATGATGAGTGTTTTATTTAGGTTAAACGTATTCGAAGTCTAAACTTTTGTTCGAATTTGTGAGCTTAAAAATTTGAAGGTTCTACTTTTTATCCGCTGTTGACCTGAATATTGATTTACTTTGCATTATCACTGTACAAGTACAAACTACATCCCAGTCTTTGTTGTGCACAGACACTTTTAGGACAAGTACACAAACAGATTGAAATGGAAAGGTTTATACTCTGCAACACTACAGGCACTGTTGCCAGTTTCACTAACATAACAAACTTAGTTCAACCTAGCGCCAGTCATTTAACTGCTGTAGCTTCTGAGTAGCACTACTTAAAGGTTTAAGGTGTTTATTAGGGGGTTTTTGAAATTGGTGTTTCCTCAAGGCTCATGTCCTCTTGTTTGTGTGCAACCAGCGAGTTATGTTTATTTAGATTTATTTTTGACCGTGCACGTTCATTTTTGGCTCTACAGAGTGTTCGTTATTTTGTGTATGCAACTGAAAAACACACGTGTTGTGTATTTCCTGGAGGAAGTGATAAGTAGGGAAATGATCCACTCATTTTCAGCAATATTCCTGATTCGTTTATGTATAATTTGCACAGTTTTCTTGTGAAAATACCCTTTATATTGCATTAGCATAAAAATACTTCGTCTTAATTGGCATGGTCAATAACCCATTTCACAAAACATAATGTGGTTGTTATCATAATGGGGCACATACCTGTATTGTGATGCGATACAAAGAAACTTGCTAATACTTTAATAAAAATTCAGCTCCATTCAGAAAGCCCTTCTGCTTGACCCTGACCAGGATTAGCAGGGTTAGGGTTTTGTGGCTGGGCCACAAAAGGACAATCACAGTTTTTTTTTTTTTCTGAAGTTACTTCAGCATTGTCCTTGCTCTGTTCACCACTGCCCCATTCTAAAGTCGTGTGCACTCTGGAGAAAATTTATAAGGACCTTTCCGCATTTGCCTGCTCTTTCCTTCTCTCATTTCTGACCATTTTTTGTCTACCAGCTCTGATCAGACCTCTCTGTTCCAGCTGCTTAGAAATCCCGTAGCATGATACTACCAGCACAACATAGGGATGCTATTAGTCCGTGATAATGAGTACATGGTGTTTTTCAGATGTAGTTGTACTCAAAGATCAGAGATTTTGTCTCTAAACTTTACTCATCATTTCAGAGTAATTTTAAAAAATGTTGGCTCTCCAAGTGGTCTGTCATAAAAATGTCAAAAATCCCCTAAGCTACTAGGGGTATGTGCTTAACATTAAAAGTGCGACGTGCCAGTCATCTTGACCGCTGTGACATTATATTAGATGCGCTGTGCAGGTTTGACCCAGTTATGGTGTAGTAACACGGAAGCCATCTCAGAGCAACTCTTAGCAGGGAGAAAACTTTTTTCTTATTAGTGTGGATGCAGGGAAGATCGTGATCGGTTGTCGCCCAACCTCCAACACCAAAATGAAAGGCTAATAATTAGGAAATACAGCCTTTACTTTGAAATAAGCAAATTTACATAGTAATAAAGTCATTTTTGTAGACTAATCAATCTGGTAGCCTATAAACTGAAAAAACTGACGTTCCACTTCTCACATTATGCAATTGCGCTCTAATAAGGTCACCCACAAACATTATTCCTGCACAATCTAATCAGTATATTTTGATTAACTCACTGTCAGTCTCAGGAGAACATTTCTTCTGCCTCGTCACCTTTGCACAATTTTCTCCATCTTTCTCGTCATCATTCATTCAAGTCATCCTCGCTACTAAGTGTTTTACTTCAAATCTACCCCTTCAAGAGGAAAAGACCCACAATTCTAAGATTTGTTTGTTGGAATTCCAACACTAGGGGCTACTTTTATAATCACAGGATAATCACTAATAATCTTTACGTTCTTCTGACAATTCTTCTTATTCTTCTGATTTCCTCTGCAAAGGACGTCAAAACATCTGGTAAAATTACTGTTGGGTTCTTGTTCACCTTCCTGAAAAAGGTCCTTATTCAGGAGACACTCAGTCTGATCAGAAGGCCAAACCTAGGAAGGGTCCTATTTGTTATAAACTTCATCCATCATGCAATGATGCACTGCAAGTATGTACCGTTCTCCTGGAAAGCAATGTATTGGGCACTGGTGCTTCATTATACTTTTATTGCATATATCTATGGAAAGCGCTGGATCTCATGGCCTGGTTTTCACCCTGACAAACAGACACACAATTGTGAGTCTGTCTAAACTATGTTCAGTCATTTCATCTTGTCACATGTAGACTCCAATCAAGTTCTGCAGACATTTCAAGGATAATTTAAGCAAACATGCATTAATGCACCTTTAATGGCCTTGATATGGAATGCCACAGTAAATGATTTAAATACTTATTCAATTACGAGATTTCACTTTACTTTAAGAGTCATTAAGTGCATACTTGATTAAATCTAGCCGGTTCTCTTCTAGTAGGTACGCCATTTTGGACACAGCCGGAAATTATATGTCCATATACTGTAACTAATGCTTTCTCATGATATTTAGCGTGCTATTGTGAGTTAATGGACACTCATTGCTAGGTCATGAGGATGAAAGGAAAGCCAAATCACCTGAAGTAAACTCTTATTTGATCAGTAAATAGTCTGTGAGCTCAACAGTATGGGCTTTTACTTGTGTGCCATTCATGTGATATAAATAAATATTACATACTAGTTTTCCACATGAGACAGAATAGCAGAGAAGACGTCCAGAGAACACATACACCCTCACCCTGTGTTCTCTAAGAAAAATGACAGAGCCATGCAAAATGAAAGAAACTAAATCAAACTTTTCAAAATTTGTATTCCAAAGTTTCCTAAAGTGAATTACTTTTGCAGCTGAAGAAAACATTTGGCTTTGCAAACTTAAAACTGCAACTATGATGTCCCAATGTATTCATTCATTCATTCATTCCGCTTAATCCACACCCGGCAACTCTGGGCACTAGGGCAGGAACACCCCTACATAGATGGGGCGCTTATCCATCATAGGGCGGGCAAACACACAGTCATGCACTAAGGGCCACTTTTTAAAAACACCAATTAACCTAACATGCATGTCTTTGGACTGTGGGAGGAAACCTGAGTACCCGGACTCCACACAGAAAGGACCCAGGCCGCTCCACCGTGGGACTGAACTCGGGACCTTCTTACTGTGAGGCAGCGGTGCTACCCACCGAACCACCATGCTGCCGTCCCAATGTATTACATACACAATTCTAGATGCAATGACATTGGAGAGGGTTTGATCAATCTACATGGCTTTGTCTTTTTGTGCTGTCAAAGCTGCATTGAGAAAAGCATCTCAATCGTATTTTTGTAAAGACTGAACCATGTGACAGCAGATTGGTGCTCATCGTGCCAAACTCTTGTCAGGCATGCAATCTGAAGTCTTTGGATCTGGCTAAAATGTGCATTCTTTTATGTGCATGCTGCATGTGGAGTATTGATCTGTGTTCAGTATTCAAACTAAAAACCTATCTGAGTTTGGATATGGCAGAATGATAAAGATTTTTGTGTTGTTATTTGAATTCGCATGCCTGGCTGACTTAGAGCTATGCCTCCTATTAGGATTGTAAGGTGGAAGGCTCATAAAGAGAGGTTTTCTGATCTATGGTTGAAATATTACCATGTGTCATTGTAGTAGTGAGATATTTTAATAGCTTCGGTGAAAAATTATTCAGCGCTGTCGTAAAACACAGTAATGTGTTAGCCCACAAGAGCTCGCACATATTGAGAGCCATGCTGGAGCTGAGAGATGTGTGTGTGCTGCAATAGTGAGTGTATATCATTTACTGCATTTAACAAGATGCCCTTTTCTGAAGCAACTTACAGTACAGCTGAGCCTAACAAACGAAGGTAAAGCAGAAACCCAACAGTGGCAAATTGGCCTTCAAATTGGCCATGTTTGAAGGTCAAAAGTACAGGTACGCACTGTTTGACATACCCAGTACATTCTGTGAATCAAAACGTTAACTAAAATGGACAGTGAGTGCACAATAACAACGTCACATAGTAGTTTAGATAGTTTTCACATAGTGTTTTATTTTAAACAGTAATATTATTTAAAACATTTAGTACAGTGAAATGCATTCATTGTTATATTTGGATCTTTTATTAGGCTTGGCACACTTGCTGTGATTCTCTTTTCCGTCAGTGAGTGTCGCAAGGGTTCGTTGGTACTAGTTTTCTGCCATTCATATGATTAAGATGACAGCTTTTTATTTCTTCTTTTAATTGTTAAGACCTTGGATGTTGAAGCGGTGATCGGATGGATGTTAAACAGCACATACCTGTATTTAAAGTCATATTTAATATCAGGCATACACTCCATAGACAAGATTGTCATTTGAGTGCTGCTATTGTAAAGTGGAACATTGGATCCAAACTCTGTTCAAACCACGGTTACACCCTGGTCCAGGCACCAGTCCATTAGATTGCATCTTACATCCTCTGACATGTTTCTGGGGAACTTCCCTTATGGGTCACTGCGGGGCTTAAAATTGTCCTCCAACCAAAATGTGTAGAAACAAGGAGGTGTAAGTCACCAGCGGGTATATGTACTGTATTTAAAAAGCATTCATTGAATATAAAGTTCATTGTTATATTACGAATGTAAAAAAAAAAGATTATTGTTATGGAGCAGAAAAACTTCCTTAGGTATCCATTACGGTGTATTAACTTCAATAATGGTGAGTCATTGCCTGGGGTCCACTATTCGATCGTGTCTATTTACTGGAATGTATTTAACGATCAGATTTTGCTTTTTTACCAGCAGACAAGTAATTCATTTTTGAATGGCGGAGTACTTAACTGAGACGGCTGTCCTCTGGAGTTAAGTGCCTTGAGACTCAAAGTCTATTAAACGCCTGATTTAGCAATATGATCAGCCAGAGCTTAATAATCTTTTAATTATCATTCTTCCTCCCTTTCCCTGCTGGGATAAAAACTGATATACTGATTTGTTGGAGGATCTTAGATAGCTGTGGCATAAAATGATAATTGCTCTTTGCTGAATATATATTTTTTGGTGTGTCAGTTCAAAGTAAAGCTAAAATAACGGATAACAATATATAAGTATCATGGGCATAAATACTTAGTTATACTTATCCAGAGCAGCTTCGATTGAAACAATATTACATGATTGGACCCAAAAGAAGCAGCTTGGTAGAAGTTGGATTTGAACCCTGGACCTTCTGTTCCAGAATACAGTACTGCAACTGATGAGCTAACATGTTAGTAGATGATGTTTAGACTACAGTTAACTACAGCTTATTGTTGCTGTCACTCTAGGAGGATCTTGGACTGTTCTTCAAGAACTGCAGAACTACTTCAAAGCTTTAGTGGTTTTTAAAGTAGGTTATTGAGGAGGCAATGGAAGGTGCTTGATCTGGCAGGTGGAATTACCGTTATGGTGTATGAAAGCAACAGAAAGTGGTGTAACCTGCAGTCAGTTGCAATACCTGGCAACTCTTTTTATTGGGTAATTGTTCATTTGAGACTTATAGCAACTGAAAAGCATTTAATTCCTTCACAGTGAGTGTTAAACCACTTCCCTGAAGTCAGTTGTCCACATTTGCCATAACATTGCCAAAAATATTAAGACTGACACACCTTTGCCTTTATAAAAACTGCTTTAAAAAAGTTTTTACACTTTATAGACAAAAAAAAGGCTTTGGGTATATAAATGCTGATTTTCATAACATGGTTACTGGTGTAGAGTCCTTTGCTGTTACATCAGCCTTCACTATTATAGAATGTGAAACATCAACTTGAGGTCAGGTACTGATGGTGGACAAAAGCCCTGACTCGCAGTTTCTGTTCCAGTTCATCTCCACGGTATCTGATTGAATTAAAATCAAGGCTGAGTTTAAGTCTGCCAAGTTCTTCATGAAAGTTGGCAAACCATTATTTTATGGACTTTGTTTCATTAAAGACTGTTGAGGATGTGGAAACCCATTAAAAAGACACACCGAGATAAACTGAAGTTATCATCATAACCCATTCTGTAGCTAGAATGCTTTATATGTTGAACCAGTTAGCAGTCGGTGTGGCTGAAATAGCAAAGAACCCTAATTAGAAGTGGTGTCCACAAACTTTTGGCCATGGTAGCCGTGATGGAAGATGCTACTGATGCCACTGAGGACCTTAACCTTCAGTCACTTAAAAAAATGTCAGCTATAAGTCGCTCTGGATAAGGGTTTCTGCTAAATATTGCAGATATGTTTAAACTGCTGACTGCTGGAAGTCTCTAATAGCTGAAACCTGCTTTTAATTGACAGGTAGTTTAGTTGAAATTGTCTGTGCAGCTGTGTTGGTAACTGTGATTTACATAATTCAAATAAAGTCAATTTTAAGCTGATGTTCCACTGGAAAGAGAAATGAAAGGAATTATAAGGGATATGGTGATTAAAAATTCATGGTAGACATCAAACAGGGAGTATTGTGAAAAAAAACGTGGGAACATGACTGCAATATTCCACAGAACATCTGCTATTTTATAGACAGTTACTATTTGATTGACTCTTATAAATTGAATTTTGAGTTGTCTGGTCTCGCAAAGAGAATTATAAGTTCCCCAGTTGAGCCAGGTTTTTAATGAAGGCTTGTTCCTTATTGGTCTTAGGAAGTTTTTTATTGCCATTGTTATTTTTTCCTTGCTCATTTGGGATGTAGACTCTTTTTGTTTTGGGGGTTTGGGAGATTTTTAATAGAAAAAAGTATTGTATTCATCCAATATTCTTACTTTAAACACTAACCAGCACAAATATGTCACTGGTTCACTCTAGTTCTATCCTCCATGAGTTTCATAAAATACACAGAATCCCAAAGGGAAGGTTATTTAATGCATGGGTATGACCTTATGGCACTGTAGAATCCATGTAATGGACATTATGCAGAACGGTAGAGTTTTTCATATTCAGCCACAGATAAAGAATAACTACGATTAATGTAATGGCACACACACTATATAGACACAAGTTTGTGTACACCCAAAAAAGTACATCCAAAACATTTGTATATGGAGTTTGCACCTTATATTTTCTGCTAGAACAGCCTTTGTTAAATTGGGTTTTCACTAGATTTTTTGAATATGAATATGACTCTGAGTTCGGCTTCTAATGTTTGACAGTAAGCCTTTGCATTTTGTCGTCTCAGTGCATATTCAGGGTGGATGATGGAGCTCAGGTCAAGCCAGCCAAGTTCTCATTCAAAATTAACAAACCAATTTTCTACTGACTCTTGTTTAAGGACAGCAAGCATTGTTGTAGGGCAGTGCATTTTTAAAACCTATAAATGAGCCACATTGAGAGTCCCTGGGGTATCAGTACAGCCCATTCTATTGGCACTGTTTGTCTATGGAGAATTGTGAGTGTATGATTTTTTATTAGACTGTCAGTAGAAAAAATGGGATTGAGAACTATGGGAGGGACAAGTGGTTACACCATATTCTACATTCCATTTTCCATTAATTAACAAGCTTAAAAATTAAATAGCATGTTCATGATTACTGGATTAGTTTACTGCCTATACCCCTCACTAGTAACTTCTCCAATATGTTCCTCCCGTAGTCTGCAGACAGCTATAGGGTCTGAAATGGACACTCAACAAGAGAAAAGATAGTTCTGGGTTCATATTATTAATTCTTATATAAAGCACTATACGCCGCCAACTGTGACATTAAAATGTAAAGGTCAATAGGCAATACAGAGTGCAAATGGCCCATTGATGAACAAGTGAATCAAATGAAGACAGTTGAAAATGTCTTTAAACTGACCGTGCAAGGGATGAAAGGTGGGATTATGAGAAAGATGTTCATGAGAAAGCTCTATAGCTCACCAAAAGGCAGCAATGCTAAACTTAATAGTGGCATGTGCACAATCCATGATGATACTGCTTATACTGTATCCTTCTCTCAGGTTCATACCAACGCCTGAAATCCCGCGTAATTCCTCCTCCTGGGTGAGTGTCTTTGCCATTTTGCTTGCTTTTATTCAGTTCTACTCCTCTTTCTGCCCTAGTGGAATTTGCAGAAGATGTGAATTGTTGTGATTTACTCTCACTGGGATATGAATGTATTATACCATCTCAGATGAGGTCCTCTAAGCACTAACCTATGATGCATAGAGATTACACCGAAGCAGGGCCTCTTCATCTTATGCCCTATCAATTTCCCTTTGAGTCAAGGGATTTTTTTCACAGAGGACTGAGAGAGCAGAAAATGCTAATAAAAAGCTATTAATTAAAAGGGAGTTTCCGCCATGCCAAAACACACACTGAATTCAGTCAAGAATCCTGTGATTACTATTTCGATATACATGAATTGGCCACTTCGCTTTTTAATTAGATATCAATTAAAACTGCTGTTCAACTGTTCGTCAACACAAACATCGGATCATCCAGTCACATGGAAGCAACTCCATTCATTTAGGCATGTAGACATGTAGGTCATAACAATTTACTAAAGTTCAACGGAGCTTTAGAATAGGGAAGAAAATTGATTAAAATGACTTTGAACATGGCATGGTGGTTGGTGCTAGAAAGTAGAGTGTATTTAATATGTATTTCAGAAGATTTTCACCCAAAGAGAGAGAATGACCCAAACAGGAAAAAATACCTGCCTGAGTATTGTTGCTTACCATGTGTATCTCTTTATGGTTGTAGTGTATCATCTACTGATGGTTACGACAATGTGGCACACTGCCCTCAGTTTTCAAATTTATCTTTTGACTTTAGGCCTCAGAAGCCTTCAGGATGGACTGTCACACAGTGGTAATTTGTCAAACATGGCAGCTTGTGCTCTTGACCAAAAATGAAATTTGTGAATCCTAATATGAAACGTTTAAATATTTTAATAATTTTCTCACACGTCTATTGACGAGGCACATTTGCTGGCACCGCTGCCTCACAACAAGAAGGTCCTGGGTTCAATCCCAGGGCGGAGAGGCCTTGGTTCTTTCTATGTGGAGTCTGCATGTCGTCCCCGTGTCTGTGTGGGTTTACCCCGGGTACTCTGGTTTCCTCCCAGAGTCAAGACATGCTTGTTAGGTTAATTGGTATCTCTAAAGTGGACCTTAGTGTGTGACTGCGTGTGTTTACTCCAATGGATTGGCGCCCCGTCTAGGGTTGTTCCGGGCCAACACCATTTGGATTAAGCGGAAGATAACGGATGGATGGATTTGTTGACACGCTAACGGCGAGAACTCAGGTACCACTTGTTTGGAATCTAAACTTGGAATCGATGAGCTGAATTGGAATCAATAAAATGCAAATGACCAACCCTAGCGAGCAACTAGAAATGGTCTCATACAGATTGAATCTAAAACAATCTTACACACCAACCAATCGTGAGTTTAGGGCCTTGCTCAAGGACCCAACAGTGGCAACTAGGCAGAGGGTGGATTTGAATTTACAATCTCATGGTTATTAGCCTAACAGCCAAGCCACCACAGCATTACAATATCAATATCATCTATCACATTTTGCTTAGTAATTGTGTATTTGCATGAAACGACTATACATTTTCTTTTTGCCATAGGGGAATAGTGCTGCGTTCCCTGCTTCTCGTTAAATCTGAGCACCAGTCTGTGACTGAATGACTCGTTTCCTGTCATTCCTCTGTGTGTGGGAGTAGAGAAAGGAGACGCTCCTTTCTTGCAACTTCATTTCCTACAGCATTTATTTAAATGTTTTAGTATCAGAAAACACATTCTTGTCTTATTGATATTTTTTTACGTCAGGAAATCTGTGCTTACCCACACCGTTGAACAAGTTAACTTTATTTCTTTACTGAACAAAACGTCTGGTTTAAGATGCCTGAGGAATGTGGTGTACCTTTCTCTGGTTCAAGTCAAAAGTTTCTTTTCGGAGTGTAAAAAGACAAGGCCACACACAAGAAGGTTAATACACTAGAGAAATATTTTCTGTATGTATACAGCCAGCAGTTCACATCAGAAAAAACCCATGCTTGCACTCAATTCATGAGTACACTGTTTTTTTTATACAAAACAGAAGAACCGTCAGAATATGTTCTTTAGGTAAAATCCTATATCTGACATCATATTTAACACACCATTATGCGCTCTAGCCAATCAAACGGTAGAACTATGCTGGCGGCTAGGCACTGCTCAAGATTAAGCAGATAAGAAAGCGAACGAATGTGAATGAATATAAATTAGAAACATCAAATTCATTGACTATCCTCTGTTTTTCCAGTGTGCATCATATTTATCATATTTAAAAGAAAAGCAAACAATACAAGAAATTGAGAATTGCGAATTATTGGACAGTTTCACCTTGCCTGTGTATAAATGTGTAATGCTGAAACGCCTGGGCACCGCGGCGTTAGCGTGAAAAGAATAAATCAAACGGGGCCGGATGTCAATGCAAGCGGGTTTAATGACAAGAGAAAACGAGGAATAACGGACAACGGAAAACACCACCGAAAGCACGGTTGCAAAACGAGACAAACCAGACAAAGGAGGTAGAGACTAGGATGAGGGGCTCAGGAAAGAAGAAGACGATATAGCAAGGATCAAGGAAGAAGCCAGTAGACGCGACGGGACGCGCAGGGAAGGACGAGGAAGCATCGGACATGGGACATAGCAAAACACACACAAAAACCGGCAAGTAAGAAGAGCAGGGAAGCAGTATATATAGGGGAAGAAGGTGGGTGGCAGGAGCGCCACCCACAGGCCAGGAGGAGAAGGCGAAAGAAGAAGGGACAAGAAGCTAGAAGGGGAGGTGCCCTGGGTGACGGCTGTTGCTGTGCCACCATCATGTGTAACGTTGGGTCAAAGATGTGGCGGAGACGGACGCAGCGTTGCAGGGAAACTGAAGAATATTGTAGACAAAAAAAAAATCAGGATCGAACACAGTACAATCAACACAATAGCTTCAGTAAATCCACACCATGTCTGGAAGGCGAGGCAAACAGCAAGATTAGGGGAACGAAAATGTAAAGACAAAGTTAAGTTTAAAAAGAAACCAACATGAAGAGTGGTGCTTGGTAACCAGTATGAACATCAAACAAAAACCAATAAGCTTTGCAGGGAGTGGATGTGGCAGGAGTGAATATATAGAGGCCAACATATTGTCAGGAGAGTAATGAGATCTATGGATCACATGGTCATAAAAAATTACATTTAAACATTTCACGGTTGTATTAATGAAAATAATTAATTCAACATAATGTTTTATAAATAATAGAGGACTTGCACTGAAGCAGCTAAAACTTGCAGTAGCAACGGTAATGAAATGATATGTTTGACAAGCGCGTTCTGGCTCTGGCCCTTTTGTATCATGCTGTTCTTTTTTCTATTATAGCATAAGGGTTGTTTAATACCTTAACTCACTTTTTGCAAATGCTTTGCTTTTTATAAATGACTTTCAGAACTCCCAGAACTGCCAGAGTCCCTGTGATGGTGGGCTGGCATATTAAACTGCTACACCATCAGAGTGCCTCTACTCTTATTTGTGAAACCAAATCATGATTACTATGTGACCAGCATGGCATTTTACTAAACCTGGAGTACAGCAGTAACACCCAGCATCAGTTTTCAACAAAGGGTGACAAAGGCGGAGTCTAAGTGTAGTCATGCGGTGTGTGCACATTTAGCCATAAGAATTAACAACCGGCTAACACATTATTTAAACTGGAAAAGAACGGTTGTGGTGTGGCTGTGGTTTCTTTATGTGAGATGCTGCCAGTAAACTGACTGACTGAATGACTGACTGAGTGTGGAAAAAAAAAAAGAAAGTACCATTTATGCATACATGAAATAAAGTTGTAAAGATAATTCAGAAGAGTAATGAGAAGAGACTATTTCTCTTCCGTAAAGGTTAAAAGTTTAAGAAGTTAAAGTAAGTTGCTGAAGGGAGATTAGAAGAAGATGCTCTGAGAGCAGAAAACACAAAACTAATTTGAGTGAGTCTGGGATAAATGTTCACCTTAGTCCAACGTATGGTAAAATATGTTATATATGCAAAATATGTTCTATTTTGATGTATTGCATTGGAGTTTTCAAGCTTCCAGGGTAGTTAATGTAAAATGTGCATAAAAGGGGACACACAACCAGTATCAGATTTACTATCACCCCCAGAACGTGTTATCAAGGGAGGTATTCTTAGCATTCAGCCCAGGAAATATGGCTCTGGAACCACTCTAAAGCTGATGTAAGTGAATAGTTGGCATGTTTACAAAAGATCTATGGATGGAGTGAGTTTTGATTTAGTCCAAATCTTCCCTGGAATGAGAGAAGCCTGCAGCTCCTCAGTAGAATCTGAAAGTAATTGCAGCTCACTGCAGAGAGAATCCTTATACACATTAATCACAGGGCCTTAATCAGTTTCTATGGTCACACGCTTCAGATATGCTTATATTGTCAGACAGAGTGGGAGATGAACAGAGGAAAAGCAGCTGAAGGTGAGCGTTTAAAAAAAAAATCATTGTATCATTGAGAGAAAAAAAGCTTTGGGCTTAACAATTCCACGACTTCCAGTCACTACGCTTGACTGCCTTGCCCAGTGTGGTGACAGGTGACAGCTGAGACAGAAGTTTACTGGCCTTGTATCTGTCAACACTGGTCCTTTGTGGCCTGGTGCCTAGCTAGGGCTCATACGCAGGTGTCGCAGATCTTACAAAACATGATGGAGCTGGCTGCGTCACCGTAGTGCAGCTCTTTCCATAGCAAGAGCCGTCTGAAAAGGCAATTCTTGAATATAACAATTGTTATTCTGCAAATTTGGTTTTGTCTATTTACAGGAGGCTTTGAATTTCAGCCTTGTATGAATTAGCATGCAGGCTTGGTTATATAAAGCATTTCTAACACACAGTTTGGAACCTTCAGTGGTATATGTGAGGCTGCATAACACCTACACAAACTCGCCACGGCAGGTTTTCGCTGTCATGTAGACTTTAATTAATGTTTATTTTTGTCATAAAGTGAGAATTAGGTTCATGTGAACTATACAATCAATAATTACAAACGTTTGAGTGCCACCCACAATTTCCACATCCCATTCCACATTGGGGTGCTCCAACCCTGTCCCCATGACTTGAGCAGCGGTTAGGGTTACACCAAACACCAAATTTAACACACCTGCTCTTCGTTTACACCTGAGACCTTGTAACACTAATGAGTCACATGATACCGGGGTGGAAAAATGACTAATTGGGCACAATTTGGCCATTTTCATTTAGGGGTCTACTATCTTTTGTTGCCAGAGGTTTAGACATGGCTATGTGTTACACACGGTTAATGACTGTGTGTTAAGATCTTTTGAAGTCACAGCAAATTTACATTGTTATACAAACTGTAGACTGACTACTTTTCATTGTGTCAAAGTGTCTCATCTTCAGTGTTGTCTTTTCAGTGTTGGATGATGTACTAACAATAACCAGGCTTAGAGAATAATAAAAAAAGCAAAATCATAGTTCTTTAAGAAATCACACACATGCTTTTTTTGGTTAAAAGTATTCTTTTACTCAGTCAAATCAGTCTTGCGCTGATACCAGTGAACACAGAAATCGTTAAAAGAACAAAAATGATGTTTTTCAAAACATCAAGCCTTTTCTGAAATCACTTTACTTGCTTCCTGTTTTGATCCCAGCTAGGATCAAATTCTAAAATTATCCCTAGACTTTCTTGATGTAATTTAGGTTTCTTAATCTGGAACTTGGAAATTATCTAAGGTTCTCAACTTTAGGGGCATCTGGCATGCCCTTCCCTGACATCCATGTTTATTTCCTTGAGGTGATAATTCATCACCTCAGTGTAATGTTTCCGATCCTAGCTCTTTCAGCTCAGTGTTTCTTCCTTTAGCAAAACACACCTCTCTATACACAACTCCTAAGTTAACGGTGCATTCTACTCCCTGTTTAACATTCAGTTGAACATTAGTCCTTAGGCTGGTTACAAATCTTCCATTAGGCAGACACTAGACTGCTCTGGGGTGCATTGTCCTCCAGTATTCCAGAATATGAATATATGAATACATGCAAACTGGCTATTTTCATACTTGGCATAACATTGTTATGAGCGTATTTGAAAATGTGGGTATTTTTATAACTGCTTACTGTCTTTCCTGAAGGCCAGGGATTTTCGTTCAATGTCTCTCTTAGCAGAAGGTAGCTAAAACATAAAGCTAGTTGATTGTTCAGATATAACAGGACTCTAATGATCTGGTCTCGTTGTGTCATAACGTGTTCATTAAGGAACTGTGTAGCAGGGCTTCCTCTAAATAGTAGAGCCTCCATTCAGCTAATACCAACTTACCCATGGCTAAGCTTGACAGTTGCCACTGGCTTACCTGTGTGATTTACAGCCTGCAAAATAGTGCAGAGGGAGCTCTCCATCTCAAAAGCTCTGTCGTCAATCACTCAGTTACACACCTGAATCAAGTAATGCTCGACACAGCAGAGGAAGAGCCATTACTCTGCAGAGGAGAATTATTGCAGAGCAGTCTAAGCCCTCATCACCTGGAGGGGACAGATGCATTTACAGTTAAGCACTGGCAATATCGGTTCAAACATTTCAAGTGGAAATGAGAATGGAACAGTTTTGTGTCATAATGAAAAGTTGAAACACAGCGAATATAAATGACATAATGGTTCAATCATGTAAGAAATCTGAGTAAGAAATAGATTGGAACTTATTCCAACATGTTATTATTTTTATTTAGTCTGTTCTAATTTAAATGTAACATTCAGGTTGTCGTGGGACAGCAGGTATATAGTAGGTCCAGGGACCCAGGTGAAAACTACAGTTTATTGTAAATAATTGCATGTTCTTCTGGCACCTGTGTGGGTGTCCCATGGGAACTTCTGTTTCCCCTTCCAAAAGCATGCCTGTAAGAGATCCGGGAACTGTGTATGAATGATAAATATGCTATGCCAGTTCAACGTCCAGTCTGGTTTGTGTGATAGTACAGCAGTTAAGCTTAAGTATAGGGTTAAGTATAGTTTTGGAGTGACACATGTTCAGATAAAAAGGTAGTGTACAAACTGGCAACCCAGTGTAGGTATGTATGCTTAACATTTTTTCGTTTGGCACACAATTATTTCCATAGGCAGCTGCCAAGTCTAGGATCTGAGCTTAAGGGGTGAC
This sequence comes from Parotocinclus haroldoi, assembly GCA_034779995.1. Classification (NCBI taxonomy): domain Eukaryota; kingdom Metazoa; phylum Chordata; class Actinopteri; order Siluriformes; family Loricariidae; genus Parotocinclus; species Parotocinclus haroldoi. Next base: position 33,955 of record JAUZST010002730.1, read on the forward strand.
AATGAGATGCTAAACCTGTACATTTATATGGACTGCCATTCCCGAACTTATGAAGAAAGAACATCATACAAGAAAATAAATAATTAAAAACCAAATTGGAAAGTATATCCTCAATGTATTATGAATTTTGCCAGCCTTTGCTTCATTTTCTTATTTTCTTAGATTTTCCTAAAAGCTCTTTTTTTAACATTTTTTGTGCACATTTTTACAGCAGCTGACATTAAAGGAAGACAGTTACGTTAAATCTCTGCTGGTCTAATAGTTTTATAGTGACACATCCTCAGATACAAAGGTAGTAGAACCTCATAAACTGGCAACCATGTACCCTTAACATATTTCTTTCGTTTGGCAAATAACTCCACAGGCATCTGCCTAAGCCTTTTTTACAGCTACTATATGTTTGTTAGTTTGCGCATGTTGTTGCGATAGATTGAATAGTGTTTAACAATAGGGTCTGATACACAGAGAGGAAAACATGCTGCATTTCATTTGTTAAAAGAGTTAAAAACGGAAGAGAGGATAATAGAAGTAGAGTGTCATGTACAGGCAACCCTGGACTGCAGCTCCCGGTTCCATGCTGTTTAGCTGGATTAAAGGTCTCAGATCTGACTGTATCTGGTTGCCAGATCTCCCCATGTTTCTGTCTTGCCAAGGGGCCTTCCAACTCTCTGAATGACCAGGGATGCCCTGAGAATATTGTAATTAGATTCAGTACAGTACTGCGTACTGTAACATTATGTATTGGGCATCTCTATATGCTGCCATTTTAGGACTGTTTATTGCAACAACGTCAAGGGTTAAAATGCTTCTACGGTGGTTTATTATGGATTTTAAGACTACAGCCATTAAAGCGATTGAACGTTGATTGGACAGACGGTAAAATGATACTTTCATTCATTTTATTATATGCTGTAAGAGCCTGTGTGTTAACACAATACATTATTGTAATATAGTATTACTACATTTATTAGCTAAATTTTTGTATGAACTGTTATTATAATGTGCAAAACAGCAACAGCGCCTAAGGGAGCCAGGGTACCCCGAACGAGCCCATAAAAAGGAAAATAAAAAGAAAACTATAAGAAGCCTAAACAGAAAAAGGGAAAGGACAAAAAAGGGGAAAAATAAAGGACGGCTTTAGAGCCACGGATTTGAAGACGGCCATGATGGCCGAAGATCCGAGGGGCTGCCGATACCACCATCTGCCGGGGAAGACGAGCGGACGAGTCCATAACGGACTATAAAAACGAAACAAAACAAACAATGTGCGTACAGACAAGGGGAACACTCTAAACGTAACGCAGACAAAGCGGGGGATAACGTAATGAGCCGGCGAACACTCGAGTGTTCGATCGGCTCATATAACAAAATTAATTAACTAAAATAAAGAACAGGTGTGTAAAATAAAGAAACAAACCAATCGATCGCCAAACGTCATTAGGGACGCAGGGAGAAAACGAAAACACAACACTAAGGGATAGGGGGAAAATAACGCAAAAGGGCTCGCAGTACGAACCCTAACATTGTTCTGAGTGTTTTTGGAGTTCTTCCTCCGCAGCGTAATTTCATCAGGCATACTGCAACAGCACTTACTTTCTGTAAAGAACTAGAAAGCTGAAGACATGGCTGTAACCCAAATAAAACCAGTTCACACACTATATTGGAAAGTACTAAAATAAAGTGCAGTTAGTAGTAGCATTGGAGTACAACTGACATCTAAAACGTCCTTGTCTTCAGCGTGTCTAAGCACTGGTCTTTGGAACTGTGTTTAAAACGGAATTGAATTGTGAATGAATGTTAGTGAAAGCAGTGTGTGTTCATGTGTAGCTGTGCTTGTGTCGCTGTCGTCCAGAATTGGTTAAAAACTGATCACCCTATCACCGGTGGCAGCGTCTATTTCTGGTCACAGGTCGGTCGATTGATCAGTGAATCTAAAGAATGCTTGCATTTGTAATGTGGTGTGAATACATCATGCATAAGCGTTATGCTGTATGTTAATTTGTAACAAATATTGTTTGTAAAAATATTGTATGTCCTATAAATGTAAATACATTGTGCTACTCACATATCATTGTTTAATTAAGAGTTACAAATGATAAGTAATTATATTTACATGTGTATGGCATTCATTATATCATAACTGGTGTAATTTAGAGTCTCGTTATGAATACGTTGGTGCTATAAATAAAGGCTTCTATGAAGCATAGTAAGCCAAAGTAACTGGACTTGTAAACTACGAAATTAATATGCCTATGGGTTATTACAGTAATTTGTAACATCAGAAGGGATTTAACAGAGCGGAAACAATTAAAAGCTTATGAGTTTGTCCAAGGATAAATCTGAATGATGCAAGTGTAAGATTGCTCTGTAATTTGCAGACTATAATCATAATAAAATTAGATGAATATGTATGCCTTTAAAAACATCCCTTTACAGTTTTTTTTTCCAATTGCTAAGACACAATTTTGTGAACTAGGCTGGCTTTATCAAAATATTTAACATAATTCCCAAAACCACACACCCAAACTGCAAAATACCTCATAATATCTTGTAAAATGAATAACTGCAACCAAAACTACATAGAGCATTATCAAAATCAAACTTTTGAACCAAATGACACACTCTTTATTCATATTACCAGATTGTTGTCAAAACAACTACACACTGTTGGGCATAATGAAAAGCACCCTCATATTTAGTAAGCTTTGCCACAATACTAAAATAATACCAATTGTAGAAAATTCTTTGGATTGTGAAGACATGCACAGAAATATTGGAAGATACACACATGCTGCTGTTATTTTTTTATTTTTCACTAAACAAGTCAGTGCAGCATATGCACAGAAGATATATTTACACTGGAGTTAACAAAAATATGCTCACAAAGACAGTAAAGTGAAAAAGAAAATTACAGAATAAATGTGCAGAAAAATAGAAAATTTAAGATAAACTCATGTGGGATTGCATGAGCATCCATTTCCAGTACTCGTTGAAAACAAAAAAATCCGTATATATGGTGTTATTCAGTGTGCTAGGAAACAATATAGTACTGTACTGTAGTCAATATTGTACTTCCGCATATGCTTGTCTGAGCTCTTTGTTTCTTTGAGAGTTTCTCTCAAAAGGCACCTTATAAAATTGTTTCATTCTGATTTGTGGTGTCCTCCACCATGATTAAGTCTCTTAGTTCTTTAGAAAAACAAAAAAGCCAAAAGGGTCTGGACAATTCAATACAGGGTCTGGACAATTTAAGCCATTCATGAAGTACACAGGTGTCACCTAACTGATGCAATATGACATGGGGTGTACTACACAGTGCGAAAATTTTTTTGTTTTCATACCTGTTCTCCATTTTAAATGTCCGGATGATAGAGACAGTAAAACGGCTCAAATTGGGCTGCACTCTCTGTCCAGCCTCTGGCATTATTAGCCCAGGGTTGATGACATGATTGACTAAGGTGGCTCTGATTTCATTTGAACGTTGTTGTCTTCTATGGCGATGAACTCCTCAACCAGCTCTACCCCTACTTCTCACTCTTTCCTCCCCCTCTCATTCTCACCCTCCCTCTTCCTCTCCCTGCAACGTCTTCCATTGTTGTTGTAAAAAAAAGTGCTCACCTGTGGTCTTTTTATAGTGCTTACTTCCTGATTGCAGTGGTAACAATTCACCAGTGAGGTGTTTGACCAGGTGGCACATATATTGGCCAATTTGCTCATGTAGTGTCATTTTGAATGGCAGTGGTTTGATATGGCAAATATGTGACTTTATGTCAGATTGTGGTGTCTTATGCAGAGAACCGTGTTCAGTGCATTTAAAAAGTGCCATTTTGAATTGCAAAATGTGTGTAAAGCAGAAAATGTGTTTGGAGTTTTGCTCTCTGTGTGCCAGTTTAAATAATTGTGCTATGCATGTCATTTTAGTGTGTCAGCAATTGGAAAAAACAGTAATAGAACATTCAAAAATGTGTGCTTGTTACTCCTGTTAAATAGCACATTTTTTGTCAAAACTATTCCATTTTCGCAATAATGAACAAAACAGAAACAATCCAATGCCCAATAAAAAACATCAAGGCCAGTTTGGGTCAATGGCAATTTGCTGCTCCTATTTCTCGCTGAAGAATGCAATTGAGCTTTTCCCTCACAAAATCTATTTCAGCACTCTGTAGATCCTTTGGGTGCTAAAAACGCTATTCAGACTATTTCTGATGCCCAGCTTTCCATGTGTTTTCATCTCCCCAGCCATGAAGCACCATGTTTTCTTCTGGGCCATTATGGGAGAGAGCTTTTTTAAAAGCATTTGAACACTGACAGCTGAGTTTGGATATGTTATTAGTGGTGCAAGCGTAGGTGGTGGTTGAAAAATATGTTTACTGCACAGTAGTATCCCTTTGGTGCCATGGAAAAGCAGTTCATTAAATGAACGTTGACAACTATTCAGACAGTGTCTCTGTAGTTCCAGTGCAATGTCTCCTATGATAAAATTCCCAAGAATTGTTCCAAAAAGGTTTCTTTAAAAGCTGTTTTTTAAAAGCATATTTATTTTGTACTGTTCTTATTCTTATGTAGAAGCAGCATTGTTGTGTTTATAAAGAGACTGTATTTGACTTGACACTGCTTAAAGGATGCTTATGACTGGACAGTTTTGGTTGGTTTTCAGTGAGTGACACTGAGGTGTTTAAAAACTCCAGCAGCACTGCCTGTGCCTGATCTATTCATTCCAACACTCACTGCAGGGCTGACAATGGTCCACCACCCACTGGCTAACAAAGCATGTACATAAAACCAATGGTCTGCAGTCTGTAACACTCACTTCTCTGAACTGAACACTGATCATATATTAAAACAACCAGGAAATTAACATAAGGAAATAAATTTCAAGGTGAATGTAAACATAGACATATGGGAAATTTTGACCTACGGGGTAATATACAATTAAATATAATCACAAATGTAATTTGCTGCCTGAGTTGAATTTGTTTAAATGCCAATTTGCTGATAAGTGACCACTGCTGCCTTTAAGATTATTATAGATTATTATCCTATTATATTGGCAAAATTATAGAAGCAAAACACTTTGCCAGTGCACTAAGATAATGAGACAATTCAAGCAATTAACATGGGAAAATTAATTTCAGTAAACCGAACTTCTTTAATATTAAGGGAATATACTGCTCACAAAAGTTAGGGTGTGAGTGGTGTATAAGGGAAAATGGACTACAGTTGTGTTGATTTGTGTGTGTGAGCGAGAGAGAGAGAATCTGCATTTGTCGTACTTTGCATATTTCTGAACGTGCTACATCCAGATTGCAGTCTTTGTTAGCTCAAATAAAGTTAGGATCATTCAGCACACCTTGCCTTCCTGCTTCTGCTGGAGTACTTTCAAGTGAGGAAAGATAAAATTGCTTTGCTGGACAACACACACACACACACACACACACACACACACACACACATCTACCTCACACACAGATGCACACAACAATCCATAATCTGAGCCTGTTCTCTGGTTCAGCGATTCAAGCTTGCTATCTGCTGAATAGCTGGAACAAGAACAGCATGACTGAAACTTCTGTCTGAATTCCTGTAACTCTTACAGTGGTTTCTGAGAAAGGATTTAACAGCAAAATGATGTGCACCACGCTGAATGAAAAAAGAGGAGATATTTTAGCGTTGCAGTTTTGATAAATAAGCACGTCTGTGTTACGAGATGTGGTGGATTTTGTTTGGACCCAGGTATGCGGGATAAGCACATCCCACGATGTATAGAAATAATATAAAACAACTAAAAAGGGGTAAAGAGCAGAGCACCAGGCTCCTAACATAACAAAACCGAAAGTATAATGTGGCACGCCAAAGTTGCTTCCCGAATGAGAGCAACGCGCGAACTTGTCGCGAGAGGGCACCAAAGTGCCAGTCGGGGCAGAGGTGCAAAAGCACGGAGGCAGTCTGAATGCCAGGCAGCGAGCATTAGCTCAAATGTGCATGCAGCTAAATATAAGCTATGCCGGTACACGTCTTATAGAGTGCGTTTGCGGGGTTGGCTGCGGTCGACTAGAGATGGACTCAAGAAAGGGCAAAGCGCCGGAGCGCCAGAATGCCATTCCAGGACGCGCATGCTTCAAACGCAATACTGGGTGGCTGCTCTAAAGAGTGCAAGAGGACGCCGAAGCGCCAGAGGGCTCGAGTGCGCACGCAGCACGAGGGGCGAAGAAAACGCGGAAGTGGCAAAAATGCCAAAAGGGCGAGCATATAAGCTTAAGGATGCGCTTTTAGCGAGAGTGTGAATAAAATACAAAAGTCGCTAAGCACCAGAACACGAAAATTAACTCAGCACTGAAGCGCCAGAGGGCGAGCGCGAGCTCGAAAGGGAAGAAACCAGACTGGGACACATCCTATGAAGGACGAATATCCAGCTGGAGTGAGGCTAGGTAGGTGCCGAAGAACAGAAGAGCGCTAGCTCAGCGCGAACAAGGAGCACACGAGTACAGGACGTGAAAACCCTCAAAGTGCCCCTAATAAACTAATTTAAGTTACCCGTACCCGTCCATCGGCACTAGAAGCCCCCGGATTTTACCACTATCTCTTGAGACGCGGAAGGGTGCGAGGGTGCCGGTGGTCAGACACGCGAACCGGCCGGTGATGGAATACAATGATGATGCAATGATTATAACCTGACCCCGAACAGCGCTTAAAACCCCACCTTTCTAGGATATGAAGCAGCTGTTCAGGATCAGGGCATAATTAAGATAATGGATAAAAGACCGCCTCACCGATAGCTCTGTAATGGCGACCGGCAAGGATGGCTTTCCAATTGGTGCCTTTGAGTGCTGTCAGAGTGACAGCAAAACCTGCAGTCACCACCAGAGGGTAGCAGAGGAATCTTGCACAGTCTAAGAAGGCAGCCCTGTAAACTACCCAGAGATTTTTCTTTATATGAGATGCTACTTGTAAGTAGTTTGAGTGTGTTTGAATTTGAAGAGAAAATAAGGTGAAATAGAGAATACAAAATAAAACAGATCATGTATCTAAATAAAGAGAAGGTTTAAAAGATGTTGCATTTAACAGAAGGAAGACACTGCATTACATTTGCCAAATATATAACATATAATAACCAAGATTACATAGCGTATTGAAATAATGGAAATTATATAAAAGAGTACAAGAACCACAGTGCAGGCAATGTTGAGATCTGACATATTGTTAAGAAGATAGGGAGTTTTGTGGGGGTTGTTAAAGTAACACAATGCACAGAAAATATACGTGTATAAAATGAAATGTGTCGAAGTTTTGCTGTTAAGAATCCTAAGAGCCTGTGGGAAGGAGCTGCTCTTAAGGTGGGATGTGTGGGCCATAATTCTGCCAAAGTGTTTGCCGGAAGGAAGAGAAGCAAACACGGTGTGAGTTTATATGTGATGACGAAGATGGGCCGGAGCTGTGTGAGGTCAGCCCCAATTATTCTGGTTGCAGGTTTACTGTTTTATGTAGAAGCCTTGTGTCTTAAGCTATCAAGCTGCCAAGCAAGAAAGTGATGCATCTGGCCAGTCCACTGTCAGATGTTACCCATAGTAATTCAAAAGTTCTTCAGTCTCTCCCGAAAGAACCAACATTGCTCTGTGTCTTTTAGAGTACACTGCTGGTCATTGGGGATCAGAAAAAAGACATAATTGATATAAATAGGAGAGTGAGCACTTCTGCTTCACCTGAGGTGCACAATGCACTCCAGTCTTGGAAACATTCAGGCTGAGGTTGGTGCTTACCTAACATGTAAAAAGTTTGATTTCATTTTTTAGGCATTCTCATCATTACATTGGTCAGAGCGAACAAGAGTACAAAAAAAATTCCAAATACACTTATTTTCTTTCTGCTTTTTAGTTTCAATGAAAAATGTCTGTAGAGACAAAAAGAGAAGGTCCTGGGTTCAATCCAAGGGGGAGGTGTTAGGTTACCTAGAGCTCCCAAAGTGCCCTTAGTTTGTGGGATGTGTGTATGGTCTGTCTAGGGCTGCTCATGCCTTTTACCCTGTCTTGCCGATAGCAGCTTTCCAATGAAACCTTCCTTTTTTATTTTTTTAAATTAAAGAATAAATAAATGAAAAAAATACATATTTTTTTAAATAGCTTGATAGATTGTTAGATTTATTAATTCCTTATTAATAAATATGTTAATTACTGGTAACACATTTTGTGTATGTATTGCGTTATGTAATAATCAAACAAAATTGTATTTAGTTAAATCATATGAGAATCAGAGGAATTTTCTTTCTTAAAAAAAAAAAAATCTTACAACTGAGAACGCAAGCAAAAACGTTCTTTATGTCTGTATTCTGCCAGAGTATTCTTGTTTCAGAATTACTTCGGTCCTTTGTACTGTATGTCTAAGCTTCCTGAATGACTCTAAGCTGCCTCATTAACTTCTGGTCGATATTTTTTTCTCTTTATTATTCCCATATAGTCCATAGCCTAAATCACACAACCTAAGATCCCCTTACTTTTAATTTAGCAAATAATGGCCCATTCATTTTTATAAAGTAATATCTTCCGATGAACAATATTTGAATTATGAAGCTTTATATCATTCTGGCAGTTATTTTACAAAACAATATTTTACAGCCCCCTGCAGTGCAGTCAGAGCACACTACAAAGTTGGAGCTGACTCCAGAGCGCAGACATAAATCATCCAATTTGCCCACACATGCATTTTCAGGGAAACACTCCACAGAAATGCCTCAACCGTCATATGTTATGTCAGCAAGCAAGCCTGGGCTGACAAATGCTTGTGCTGTCACACATGAAGTGAGACGCTATATCATGTTAAACTACTGATCATGCAACACAGGGCAGCAGGACATGCTGAAAGAAGATTGCCCTTTTCTGTACAACAGATGATTGTGATCAAGCAGGGAGAAAGGGAAGCCATCTATGCTATTAGAGAATTCTGCCTCGCTAGACCTGCATGATAGTGGAATTGCCACTAAATAAATGCTCCTGTCAATAAGGAAAATGATAGGCTGTGAGTCAGATGCTGCATGGGATAGCTTAACAGAAGTGCCATGGCCACTTTGTGAATTCTGACTAAAATGCTAACAAGCTTTCAAAAATATATAATGTACCAAACACAGCCTGCCAACAAAAAAGAAATGGCTGAGTGTGAAGCACCTTCCCATCTCTAACTGTCATTTATTATATTTATTTTTGACCAGTATGCATCCATAAAAGTAGTTTTTAACGACGTTAAATACTAAATAATGCTAATCTGTTAAAAACAAGCCACTTTCTGTTAAATAGTTTTCTTTTAGTTTTCTTTCATTTAATGTTATTATCATATATTATGCTGTACAGTACATGTTCATTTGTCCATATAATTGCTTACAGACTTTTTATTCAATATAGAACCACGCTGTACCTTGTGTACATCTTAGGTATTAAGGTGGTTTTGAGGGGAATCTATAGTACTTCTGAAATCAGCAACCACTTTGCAAATCTGTCTTCTTTGTTTCTATCTGTAACTACAAAAATTGGGAAGTTGATTTAACAAAACCTATTCTTCAAAGGCCTTCTGAGGACTTTAATGAACATGGCATCCAGCATCATTCACATTTTTAATGAAGAAACAACCAGGTAAAGAGCTGAAGTGAGGCATTTTACCTGCTGCTCTGCTCTATATGTTCATAGTATGCAGTTTCTTGTGGAATGTACTTTCAGAAATTGATTGTGAAGAACCTGTTTTAAATCAATTTTTGCCTGAAAGAGAAGACGATTTTTTTATTGACAAAGCAGTGAAACTGTCTGTTAGTTTTATCTTATGGCCAACATTCTGATGACAATTTTCTACCGCTGGTAGACTCTGTATGACTGTGTGCTTTGATACAACACACTTGCAAATGCACCCCAATGCAATTACCCCTTTTTCACAATCATTAGCAACACATTTTCCACATATGGAACGAGACATTCATTGCAATGTACCACTTCACCCCACAACTAATTTTAGCTCCATCATCCTTGTGCAACACCATCTGCAGGAGCCTGAAATGATTACTACCTTAAACATGCAAGTTGGCTCATTTTTTTGTGCGTAGAGCTCATAATCAATCACTACAATTTTTAGTGAAACGTTGAATTTCAGAACTGTTCTTATATTTTCTGTAATGACCAAAGAGCATCTTGTGATCCTTCTGAATGCCTTACTGTCTCTGTCATCAAGTGCCCCAATAAATGCTTGATGAGGTTTAGGTCAGGTGAATGTGGAGGAAAGCACATGACAGTCAGTACTCATTGATATTTATTGGTCTACAATTAGACAATGAAACGCTGTAATGCGTGTTTTGAGTCATTTACTTCACTTATTCAGTTTGCCTGAATGTTTTTCGCAATCCACATCACTAATTCTGTCAAAAATGCCATATCAGCAATCCAACTAAAAGCCTTCATTTTTCCCTTTAAATAAAATGAAATACGCAAGACCTTGATGTGACATGTCACATAAAATCATGTTTTGAAACCTTTTAGGATTGAAGGGTAATACAATATATAACCATTTAATTGATTGGAAAGATCTATTAGTAGTAAAACCATCCAATACCAATACTGATGCTTTGTCAGTATTCATAGACACACAGGACATGCAAAACATCTTGTTTTGGTACATGCAGCAGAAAGTGAACGCGCCATGACCCAGACAGCTGAAGAAAAAGGTTTTCTACATGCCTTTCTGCCTTTCATTGTCATTATCTGACAAGACATGGATTAAGAAGCGTCTCCCAGAGGACGCTGTGTGCACATCAACAAGGAACAAACAAATCGTCTGACAGCTAGACTGAAAAAGGACATACTTTGCATTACTGAATGCAACATTAAGTAGGCTCAGGTTGATCACATTTTAGGAGACGAGACAGCACCCATTCAAACCAGAATGCTGCTATAATTAAAGATTATGACACACTTCATTCAGATATGCACCAAAAGAGGCACCGAGAGTCCTTGCAATACCTTTGCCCAACTCTACATAAAAAGATACCTTTTGCCCTGACTAATCATTTCCTGCCACTGGCAAGATGTTTATAGGCACGTAAAGGCTGTTATGTCCTCAATGCCATGGATGCAATTCCATTATGTCTCTGAGGTGTGTCATTAAGGCCTTAAACATTGTGACTGTGTCGGAGAGATAGACACACTCTCCTGCATGTTGCGATAAAAGAGCATTGCTTGTACAAAATAAGATTTTGTATAATAAATTGACAAGCCAAAGGACCTTTCAGTAAATAATTGAACGATAATTGGATTTGTGTTCATTATTTTATTTTGTCAAACGAATCACCAAGTCAGAAGCGCAGGAGCGTAGCATCCATGCCTCAAGCCTAGATTTCTGCTGTTTCACTGTTTGAGAAGAGCTCTGGAAAAAAGGGGTAATGAGAAAACATCAACAGCAGACTTTACAGTAATGAGGCAGCCTAAAGTTCAGTGATGCCACATCTTTCCTTATTGCTCATTCTATTGCCAAGAAAACTATTTTTTTCTGAAGAAAGTCCCTCTAATTAATTGGCTGCCCATGGATGATGGCTCCCTTCTGAACCTTGGTCTTCAAAAGTTTCCTTCTCATCACATATTTCTATAGTCACTCTATGCTTGCTCATTTGGTTCAGGAACCGAGATTTTGTTAAAGCTGCTTTAAGGCCATATTCTATTCAGAAAATGTGCTTTGCTTGAATTAATTAGTGCATTCTGAAAACACATCTTGGTTCGTGTGGTTCTTTGGTAAGACACACTACACTGCTGAAACTGTCAGTTTTTCAGAACCTGGGTTGAAATCCTGGGATGTTTTCAACATTGAAGAAAGTGTCGAATACCTGGACCCTGTCCCAGAATTCACCAAAGGTGATGGACCATGAATGAGGCAACAAACCATCTTAGGGATGGGTAGGGGTTGGTGTTTCAGTGTCAGGTGATGACATTGGTTTAGCCAACCTGCTCCGGACTGGTAATAATAATCCGATAACTGAAGAAAATCAGATTTTGTCAGTAATCCGGTCAAAATATTGTCCTTGCACTTGATTTATAAAATAAAGGAAAGCTTATGCCGATAATCTAAAAGAACTATATGATGTAGATTTTACTACTGAATAGTCTAATTTTCTTGAGTACTCATAGTCACAACAAAGTGTTCACTGGCCACTCATTGTTTAATTCTAGGGTTGCCAGAACCCATAAGACAATTCCCCATGTGGTCTATGTAAATAAGCCCAAAAGATATCTCTAAGAAGACCTGGCTACCATGCTTTATCCACCCGCTAGTCGTTCCACCCGCTAGTCGACTGCAAAATTGGGTAACTGGTATACATGCTATTTTTTGTCCCATTTTAGTGGGGTAAAATCGAACTCTCTGTATCAGATTACCTACTCATAGTTCTTAGTCAGAGTATGTTATGTACATGTCGACTGGAGTAATTTGATAACTGCAGAAATCCAACTATTAATTGATTGTTAAGTGCATGTATACACACGGACAGTAAATTATGCCTAACCCAGGCAGAAGGAACCCCTGGGACTTGAACTTGAGGAACCTCAGTGATGGGTAGCGAATTAATCTAACCACCTAAGTGCCAATATGTTGTTTTTGCCTTGAGTCATGTTCCTTTGGCTAACCTCCCTGATCAGGATTAATGAATAAACCTCATTCTGAAGATTGGTTTTGTTAGGATATTCAGATAAATGCGAGCATTTCTTCATTATTCCCTATAAGAAATTACCTCACAGTGAAATGTATACTGCTCACCGAAATTAATTTTTGTAGGCAGTGTATATTAGAAAACTAGGCTATTTTTAATTTTGCATAACATAGTAATAATACATTATAAATAACTTTACCTTCTGAGTCTACCTTTCGCCTGGTCATTCTTGGTAAATTGTGACTTCGTTTCGTTAACAAGCAAGGGCGTGTTTATAAAATGTACAGGAGTGCTGAGCTCCACTGGTCTGTCTTACAATGCACCATAGCTTTTAGTTTATGTTTTGCTTATTCTATATTTATCTTTTAGTGATCACGGCACTTTGTAGTTCTAGAATCACAGACAGATCGATTTCTCTACATACTTTGTTAGTCCCCTTTAATCTGTTCTCTAATGGTCAAGGCCCCCACAAGAACAGCACAGACCAGGTCCTATTTGGACGGTGATTCATTCTTAGCACTGCAGTCATTTTAATGTGTGTGTGTTGCATTGATACAAGAGGATCAGATGCTGCAATGCTACTGGCGTAGTAAACCACCACAATGTCAGTGCTGGAGTAAAAATGGTCCACCAATGTAAACCCACCATCATCCTATAAGCAGCATCTTGTGGGCACTGATGGAGAATTACAGGATGACTAACACAAACTGTGTAACAACAAATCAGCTGACATTATTCAGATTCAGATTCAAGTTTATTCTCACATATACATTGTAGACGGTACAATATACAGTGAAATTTAAGGCTAGCCACGGGTGAGCGGGAAAGGGATACGGAAAATAACAGCAATGCGAGTGGCCATCCGGTCTATAAAAGTCACGTAGGGCGCTCACACAGACCCGTCACAATGCAACTGGGGGGAGAAGCAGTAAGTGGAAGGCGTGTTCATAGGTTGGGAGAGAGGGGGAGCCAAAGAGTCGCTTGCCCGAAGCACCAGTCCGTGTCCATAAACACAGCAACCACTTCCAAGGAAACCACCACAGCAGTACATGGGAAAACAGGGCTGAATGCCAGGTATCCATAGCAGTGGAATCTTCTGGGGGAGTTTTAAATTCTCTACGGCCCGGCCTCAAGGCCAAACCATAGATAGGATGGGTGCCGAAAACCAGATAAGACGCTTGTTTTGACTCGAATGAACTCAAATTACAAATGACGTATCCAGCAGCAAAAGTTCCATCTGGGCAGGTAGGCTCCCCCGAGCCAAGGCTTCTCGTTAAGAATGATGGTGTCAATAGCATTGAGAGACCATTTAATCAATTCCATAATTCCAAATTTCGTTTTGAAGATTCGCGTCCAGGAGCAGCAAGCAGGATCAAATAGGACATAGGAGAGGGAAAAAGTATGTCTGCCTTCCTTGAAGGTTGCAATGAAGACAACATTTACAAGATGGAGCAATAAGGAGACTGTCTCTAAAAAAGTGGACTGTGAGGGAACAGCACTGCAGCAGCACTGCTGTCTGTTAAAATCATACCACCACCACATCAGTGTCAGTGCAGTGCTGAGAATGATTCATTACACAAATAGCCCAAATCAGCTATGACCTCTGCTGGTCCTGTGAGGGTCCTCGTTAGGGTAAAAGGGATTAACAAAGTATGAAGAGAAACATTGTAGAACTACAAAACAGTTACCACTAAAATGTTAAGCAGAATAAGCAGAATATAAATTGAGACAGTCGGTTTTCCTGATGGTGGTTTTAATAGCAAGTTGGGGATTAAAATACCCCATACACCCCCAGAGTTCCTTCTAACAAAGACTCATTTGGATACTACTTCCTGTTCACAACATGCAGTAACATGCAAATGCACACCAATAGATTTGATGTCTTTGAAATAGTACAAGGACCAAATATAACATAGTATTTATGACTGCATGATTAGTTCAGTAATATTTATCTTAGTGAGCTTTAGCATATCATATAAGTTGCCCTGATTACATTCTGAAAAAAGTGTCTATTGTTTATTGTCTGATACCCTTTCATCTTTATTGGACTGTAGAAGGGTCAACTTGGATTTAGATTAAGCAGCCAGAAAGAGGTCACACTAAGTACTTACCACTGTAGCTTTTTACATACATTTTTCTGGATGTATTCTAATAAAGAGATTAAGAAATAATGATGTATGGCCATTATACCATTGCTAAAACAACTGTATGTATAATTTAATGGTGGCCTAAAACTTTTGCACAGTACTATATTGTCGATAAAGCAAATTAACATAAACACTTGTTTGTATTCCCAGTTGAGTAAGCTCTGTTAATCTGTGTTGTGTAGGACCCTTTGTTCACATTGCCTTGGTTCTAGATATATCATGGATCATTTTGTTTGGCCATAGTCCAGTTTGTTGTCAAGTCAAGTCAAAGTCTTAGCTCTAACCATTTAGCTATTTCGCGTACAATAGAGCATTGTGTCAAGGCAGTTTTACAATATTAGGTTATGTTATAAGGCCAATCCCAAATTGAACAAGCCTAGGGTGACCGTAGCAAAGAAAAACTCTACACTATAAGGCATAAACCTAGATTGGATGGCAAACATTTGGATGGAAAATTCATTTAGTCAAATGTGTTTATAGTAATATTTCATATAAAAGAATCAAAGTAAATATTAAGAGATAAATAACATACAAATATGCATATCTGCATAATTGTGAGTCACTTTACGATCTTGAATTCTCAGCCGGAAAGTCCTTGATGATTTTTTTAGTATAGTCATTTTGTTTTTGTTATCATGGATTATTCTGCCTCTTGACTCTGGTCTATTTCATGGACTCCGACCTTTGAATGTGGATCCTTGTCAAATGGAGGGAACGGTGCACAGGCACACTCTGACCCAGCTCATGCTACTCAAAGACCTCTGAATGTAAGTGCCAGATTCAGGCTTATAACATGGGCAAAAGAAGTTAGAACGTACTCGTATATATTAATAGATTTAGCCGACGTCTTAACCAGAGTAACTTACAGAAGTGCTTTGTATGCTTTTTAACAGGCATGCTAGTACAAATAACCTACAGTCCAAAAACTCAATCTAAGAAAAACCCTGTTAGATGGTGTAGACAAAAACAGCAAACCTTAATCAATAAAAAAAATAATAACGTTAAATTGTAGTATCAGTCTTTGCTTAAATGAAACATAAAAGGCGAGCCGTCAGTCACCATTTGAAGACAGCAAGAGACTTTCAGACATACAGTGCCAGTGAATTCCACAACCTGCATGCAATACAGACAAGAGTTTTGATGCTGGTTTTCCTTTGATCATGAATGGTGGTTCCATGATTGAATCTCGAAGGGTACAGTGTGCACAGCGAGGATTGATTAAAGCCTTTAAGTAGGAAGTGTCTGGTGCAGGTTTGGCTTTGATGGGGAATA
This sequence comes from Parotocinclus haroldoi, assembly GCA_034779995.1. Taxonomy (NCBI): domain Eukaryota; kingdom Metazoa; phylum Chordata; class Actinopteri; order Siluriformes; family Loricariidae; genus Parotocinclus; species Parotocinclus haroldoi. The sequence continues at coordinate 50,038 of JAUZST010002730.1, forward strand.
GCAGAATTTTAAATGCATCTACAGGGAGCCTGAAAAGGGAACTTTGGTATAATGAAAGCCACACATGCTGCCATATTTTAAAGTTGCAGGGGTTTGATTGTACATATGCAGAAAAGAAGACGGCATTGTCGTAGTCTGGATTAGATATATTTAGAGATTGGACAAGCACCTGGGAGGCTTCCCAGGAATGGAAATTAAACATTTTCTTGATGTATAGAGGGGAATGTGTATAGCTAGGTCAGTCTTGTGATAGAGGGCCAAGAAACTCCACCGACCATCAAAGATTGTCCTAGATTTCTTGTGTGATGGAGAGGTTTGCCTGGGTGAGCATAGGGAGTTCCCCTGGCTCCATGGTTCCCCGACAAAAGCAAAAGCAGCTACTTGAGGTATCAATAATCTTACCGAGGCAGTTCTTTATCTGTAAACAACAGAAACATTAGCATGACACTAGTTGTTTGCTGTAATTATTCAGTGCACTGATGTCCAGTATCTGTTCCTTCAACCCTCGTAACCGTTCTCCAGAAAGCACTGAGCTAGAAGATGTGCACACAAGAGGCATCGACACAAACAGATGAGGGAGGCTGCTTACTTATTAGTGCTGTTGACTGAACATTTTTAATGAAGTAAAATTAATTGGAAAGCTTCATTAAAGTGAGAAAACAGAGCGTCAAGCACAGGACAGCCGAGAGCTAGCCTTGTAATAAGGCAATATTAAAAGCTCCACGATTACAATTATTCAGCTGATACTGCTTCTAGCGCACCTATTTGTAAATGCATCATTGGAATGGACTATTACTCCTTCCACATAATCGTTACATATTGTGCCTTCTACCATATATATTGTATTATAAAGAAGAATAATGCTTCTTTGCTACTGAGGCACAGTCTAATTTCTATTTAAAACTCATTATAATTATCTGGTGTATATTACTCCACAAGATGTCATTTTAGAAGGTAAGAACCTAGACATGTAAAACAATGCAGTAATTCGAGAGGAATTTAAATGGTAAACTAAAAGAAGAAGTTCCAGAATTTCAGCACTACTGAACAGTGCATTTATGAATCTGCCCACGTCAGGTTTTTTTTAATCTTTTTCATTGAAACAGTTTAGATGACACTCAGATGCATTTGATCTGCTCATAAGACGCTTAAGTTAATAAATTTGCAGCCGGTTTTCACCAATTATGAAAATGGCCACACTCCGTTTTTCCAGCAGATCATTTCCTACTAAGTAGAATCGCGACGGTGGAAAATATGGTGTTAATTAAATGCGTTAAAAGACCACTGTGCATGGAGTGAATGCATTCCAATAACTTATATGGATCCGGCACTAATGTGTTATTATATATTGTTAAGGATTTTAACTTTATAGGTAGACTAACACCCACATTCTCACTCTACTACACACATTCCCCCACATCACCACACACTAAGTCAGTGTTTTACTGTATGAAAACCCATTTGTGACAAAAAAAGAGTCAGAAGACTTTAGACTGTGGTGTGATTAGTCCTTGGTCAGGATCTGACCGCTCATTCTTCGGTAGCAACGCTGAGAATAAATCTAACGTTTAAAATACAGTGGCACCTCTGTTCTCATTGTTAATTTGTTCTACGAGGCTTGTAGGGAACCAAAAAGTGCAAAGCAAGTGAAGAGCAAATTTGTCCCATAAGGAATAATGTAGGAATAATGTAAATTGAATGAAACTTTCTAGACCGCCAAAAGAAACCACACTGTATAAGGAGCTAAATGCATGAATGGATTTGTATTGTGCCAGTGCCCCCTTGAGTTATGGAGGGAATAGGTTTTGACAAATTCATCATTACTTTAATGCCTCATGAACTGAGGAGTTTAAAAAGTGTTTGATAGAATGGTCTACATTGTATCATAGCAGAAACGATGATAAGTTCAGTTTTCAAACACTTAACTACATTAACCTACAGCTAGCCAAAATAAAAAATGACATTGACATTTAAAGATAAGTAAATGTTTTCATTATTATAGATATGGGACGGCACGGTGGCACGGTGGGTAGCACCGCTGCCTCACAGCAAGAAGGTCCCGGGTTCAATCCCAGGATGAAGCGGACTGGGAGTCTGGCGTCTGCATGTCCTTCCCGTGTCTGCATGGGTTTACTCCGGTTTCCTCCCACAGTCCAAAGATATGTATTAGGTTAATTGTGATCTTTAAAGTGGCCCTTAGTCTGTGACAGTGTGTGTGTGTGTGTGTGCCCTGTCTCATATTGTCTCTGCTCAGAGTTGCTAGATGCTGCATTAAGCGGAAGATAATCAGCGAATGGATATTTTGGAAGACTATTGTATTAGGTGGAGCACTGATGTGTCTTTGCACTCCAGGATCTTTTCACCTTCTGCCTACTTGTTGGATCAACAGTTACTGTTACCTTATCTCATGTTTTACCAATTAAGCACTGCATCAAGTCCCCAAAAATAGTGTATCTCAGCCTTCAGTGTTTTCTATGCCAGGGTTGTTGTCTTTTCCTAAGACATTGGGGAACATATTATTATGAAATCTTCTTTTACTTGGCAATCTAACACAAGGAAAGGTCTTTCCTTCACAAAGCAAAACTAGACTGTTGGTTCACTTGACATGTTTTCAGTGAAAACTTTTTTTCATTTTGAACTTTAGAAATGTCAGTGTTACACGAGTGCCAACCCCCAAAAATATTTTACTGGCTTTATTGAACAGAATAGCAGATTTTAGCTGTTCTGACACAATTATGGATGTCTATCTAATAACCAATTATCCTTTATTGTCATCAGGACACTGGTAATGGCTGCAGAAATGGCTTTTTACAGCCATGTTTGAAATAACTAATAAATCAGTCATTTCAGGCAGTAATGTCCTTTTGCACTATGAGTAATGTCTTATATTTGAAATCAGTTTAAAGGGTACCTGATCAAGATCGCTTTTCCTTCCCATCATCCCTCCCCTCAAATATCTTACTTGTTTGAATAGACAGCATGCTCCAATGAGTCATTAAGCTCATTTACGAGCCCAATCAGTTCTTATTGTTTCAACCTGGCATCCATACGGAGAGGTCAGTCATGCAATTCAGTCATATGTTCAAACGAGTCGCACTGCACACGTGTCAAATGTGCAATGAAAGCAGAAATCTGATGGGTTCTCAAGTGAAGCAAGAAAGTGAAGAAAGAAGGCTAGAGTCTCAAAAAATTCTTCCTATTCAAAAAAATATGAGACGCAGCATCTCAGCAGGTGGCAAGATGATGACTTGGCTGTATAGAAGTCAATGCGAAGCCAGCAGAGCACGACTCATTTGACCATTCTAATGGAAATAACTCTGGTATCATCAGTTCCAGAGAAATCCTAAAAATCTAAATTCGTGGCTATGTCATTGCTATTTAAGGGGAAAGAATTATAAGAGGAAATTCAGATGAGCAGACAAAGGCAGATTATGTAAATACATAATGAACAGCACAGTGGTGGAAAAGAGAATAAAGGCCAAACATGATGATATGACTGGAGCATGTGCAGGTCAACACAGCCAATTAAAATCCCACCTTCTTCAATCAGAACGGAACAACATCTCTGTAGACAGATTACTTTAAAATTAATTAGTACTACAGCTTCACAGATTTTTAATTATACATTATGTTAATTGGTAAATGACAAAAAAGGACTTTTGTTTCATCCAAAGGCTGCTAATTTGAACAAAAGTAAATATAATGTGCATAAAAAATGCATTAACTGCAGGACTACTAGTGCAATTGCTAATACTCTTTGCATTTGTATATAATGTAATACAGTGTATTTCATTATAAATCATAGAATCATTAGAACATTAAAAAAAGTTGCAATAAACCTGTGAGACGTTTTAGAACTTATTACCATTGGTTTATCTGTGGTTATGATGACATCATGCATTCAAGCTGGCATGGATGCCACAAGTTTTCCTTCTCAGTCCTAGAGTACCCGCATAAATGTTCAATAAGTCAGCACTCTTTTGGCCTTATTCATGAAATGCGAGCGGAACAAATTTGTGTTAATCGTTTGGAAAACACTTTATTTCGTAGCTCATGAAAATAGTTCCTAATGTACAAAAGACACCAAAAGTGTCATTTGACTTAACTGAAATTTAATTCAAGTACTGACTAAAGAAATATATAAGGCATAAAAATAAATGTTACTGAAACTAAACACAACAAGAACTTGGTTTAATAGTACAGCCTGTTATGTTTGTTTGCTAAATTATTTTGTTGATGCCAATGAAGCAGCCTATTTATTGTATTGTTTCATCAGAACAGAGTTTAGAGTGTGTAGTACTCACCAGTGGAAAGGGCTGAGCTTGCAATGTTGCAAGAATGTGTCTTTAGAGATCACAGAGATTTATTTGTGCAAATAGTACTGGTGCTGTTGGGATGGTTGGCGGCTTGAACGATCCAGAAGGAAACAGATCATCCTAGGAGTCTTGGAGAGCATAATCTATCATTTTTTGGGAAGAGAGTGGGTTCATGCCTCCCTCAAATTCGCTTCATGCCCCCAATAATTCCTGCTCACTGCATCCTTGTGATTGTGACAGGATGATCTGTTTTCTCCAGCCTGTTAGATTTGCTGAAATGATCATTATTATTTTTAGTTATTTTTTCATGTTATTTTAATCAGTTATGGTTGGTCACTGTGAAGGGAGTAATGGGAAGCGTCTGCTTGCCTTGCCAGTAATGCTCAGCTCTCATCAGCGCAGGGGGATATACACCATGTGTAATAATGTGAGACACTGCTGGCTTGGATATATTGTAAAGTCTAAATACACTCATAAATAATGATCAGTTTTCATGGTATGATATGACAATGTTTGGCATATTAAGTACATTTGATATTCCTTGTGTTGTTTTACTTAGCATAAAACATTACTGATATGACGCATTAGGTTTGGTGGAGTGGGCAGAAACGATACTCCCTACACCACCAAGGTTTAAATAAAACCTACACCACAACAAGGTGATGCATTTTTATATCTAAATAAAATGAACTACCATTCAAGTCATAGTGAAATTCATATGTGATTCTAAATGTTATTGTCTGGCTGCTATCGCCGGGTGAAATACACAAACATTTGGAGAGTGGTGAAAGAGATCGTGGGTTCATTGGCAAAAAACATGAGGGCTAAAATTTGGAGGTTTATTTAAATTTCCTACGTGCCATTTTTAGGACCCAAAAACGCCACTATGGATTTATTGAAAATAAAAGGTGTTGCTTTGAATGCACTTTGTTCAATACATTTATTAGTTAATATAGTTATATATTTAATAATGTATAAATGTATTATTTCAATATATCATTTATTTCCTAAATATATCATATATGAGAATAGTTCTGTTTTAGCTTTTTCTACAAAATTCGAAGTTTGCTGTGTTTCTGAGACCAAAGTCTTCATTATTTGGTCGTAATTTGTTATTCATGGGTGTGGATTATGGTCATTTTATGTTAATTATAATTGTGCTCGCGCTAACATTTGCGAACAATTTGTACTCATTAATGTCTGCGCATTCTATTAAAAATCCGATGTTTTTGTGCCAGTCGTGAATCTGGAGGAGAATTGTTCTGTTATTGTATGTGTGATTTACTCACAGTTTTCATTAGCAGCAGTGGCAGATTGGCAGAGGTCAGATTTGAACCCTGGACCTTGTGGTCCAACTGCTGTGATAGCACAGTCTCTTCTTTGAGCTTCAAGTAGTTCTTGCAAAGTGTTGCAAGATTAAACCTTAGATTAAACCTTTGTGTGTTGCATTTGTATGCTGTTGTTATATGTTGTTTTGTTCCTAATAAAAAGTATTTAAATGTTGGGGAATGACTGGTTGATGTCATGCGACATAAGCAGATCCACTGGTCTGTGATAGACCTAGCTAGAGTGAAAATGAAACTCTCGAAGACCATGGTGCTTGTGAGACGTAAACAACATATTGAGACCTAGAACTGTTCAGAGTGCAACAATCAAAACTTTTGACCTGGGAAGCATAAACTCTGCGGGCCTAATCCATAATGGATCACTGCTTCTCAGAGTATCTAATTTGTGTCAAACCTTTGGTGACTTGAAAATTGAATGCATTAAGCATGTGATGCGCAGTGGTATGTAGTATTAGATAACCTTGCTCCTGTTGGTTCCAGATGGCATTTTCTGGACACTGTCAAGCCCAGATGTTGGTAGTTGGCACTGAAAAGTCTTGTAATTGTGCCCAGGTGGCGTCTCCTGGAAATTGGGGTTTCCTGGCACTCATGTGCATGTCTAAGTTCGTTCACCTTGTATCAGAAAAATAACAGTTGACCTTTGCCAGTGCTGTGATAATGCAATAATGAGTGATTTATTCTGTACGATTGAAGACATAAGCAACTAGCTGATTTAAAATGTAATCAAGTGATTCAGCCTTGAGCTGAAAAGAGACCATTGTTTGAATGGTAACACCGTGAAAATAGGTCCAATTAAAATAAAGGCTTATTCTCTAAGCACTTAGTTTCTGTCCACTTATATAATTCCACCTGCTTCAATCAGAAGTCAAGAATGTCTCTGCAGACAAATTGGTTCAAATTTAATTAGCACCATGGCTGCACAGTTTCTTTAATTTAATTCTGCATTGTGTTAATTAGTCAATGGGAAAATGAGGCCTTTTCCTCTAAAGGCTGCTAATTTGACAGAAATCGATATGATGTGCATGAATATTACATATAATTCCGCTCATATGATTAGTTCTTTGTTCATATCCAACAGATTGTATTTCTGCACAGGTAAATTCAGGTAAATGTCTAAGTATAAACAGACTAATTTAATTGAGGATGATCATATTAATTCTGACTGAATTAAATATGCAATCTGTGAAACAATCTATTAAATGGGAGAATAATAGCCATGTAAATTCTGCATCTGACTAGATTTCCAGTCTCACTATATGTTGATATATGAACATGTTCAGAACATGTGTGATTTCAAGATGCACACTCTACTTCATATGGAGGCCATCCATCCATCCATCCATCCATTATCTTCCACTTAATCCACAAGAGATCACAGTCCAGCCAGTGCCCACCTGGTCATTCTGGGAGCAAGGGCAGGAACATCCCCAGGAACAACAGGGCTTCAATCCATCGTAGAGCACCCACACACGGTCACGCACACAATCACACACTAAGAGTAACATTTAGAGACACCAATTAACCTTAACATGCATTGTTTTGGACTGTAGGAGGAAATTGGAGTACCTGGAGTAAACCTACCCAGACACTGGGAGGATATGCAGACCAGACAGAAAGGATCCACCCTGGGATCAAACCCGGGACCTTCTTGCTGTAAGGCAGCAGTGCTACCCACCGAGCCACTGTTTGATAAACAAGTAAATAAGCAAATGAAAAACAGTGATAATGTACACTCAATTTATCAAGAATACCTGGTTGTTTCTACACTCACTGTCCAGTTTATCAGTTCCATTTACCAGTGTTGTAGTATAGTCTAGTCGAGTGTACTCAACCTCATCTGGCTCGATCTTGTCTCAGCCTTGGGGTAAGGATGATTGTTGTCCAGTGTGTCTGCCTGAGGTAACGTTAATTAAAAACTCAACTATTTTCTATTGCAATTGAATACCAACAATATATTCAAACAGAATAAATCAGCCATTCATCTGCATGCCTAAATAAAATACTCGCTCTGATTGACTAACAGGAAAAAACAAATAACTGCTCTTCTCGTTCAGTTACCAGCCAATAAACACATTTTATTTTGAATCATCTTGTGTTAAAACTGCATGCATTTTGTGTCCTTGCATTACTTTGGCATGTCAGCAATCCTGAAATTCCAATTATTATTATTATTATGATTACTATTATTCACATTTAATAATGAAAATGATAACAATGGATGTCGCCGGCTTCCAGAATTTACATTGCCTTAGTTTGACTTAGACCATAATCGTAATGTTACATTTCGACAAACTCTGTGATGAAATATAATATTATGTATTAGTATGCATAATTGTGTAATATAATGTATATAATTAATGTAGAGTGTAATGTAATGAATGTAAAGTGAATAATTCATTATTCTTTTCATTCTGGTTTATCTTAACCTGGTCCTTGTCTCGACTCTGTCTTAGTCTTGACTCGGGCTCAACTACTAAAGGCGCTGTCTTGACGTGGTTCCAGTGGACTTGAGTACAACAATACCATTTACCGCATAGATGCACTGCAGTTTACAGTTACAGACTTTAGTCCATTAGTTTCTCTACATACTTTCTTAGTCCATTTTACTCTATTCTCTACTTATCAGGTTTTTTTTCTTCAAATGGATATGTACAGCTAAGTCTTCTTATAACTAGTTAATCGCCTCTTCGATGTTGTCCCATGCACCAGTAGAGTGGCTATTAGGAACAAGCCATTTGTTCTTTTTATCCCCGGTTTGCACCTTAACCTACGCGATCCTACCGACTCACACGTTGGACCACCTTCAAGCTGACATCTCTAAAAGAGGTTAAATACTCCCAATCAGCTTTTAGCACTGTCGAAGCCTTTTGGATGAAAGGTGAAACTTCTTCAAGAACCAAACCTCATGACTGCCATGACCTGGTGGACTGAGAACCAAGTCAGACACAAGCAACAGGAGCTGCTTCCAGCGGTCAATCCAAACATCAGACAGTACAAGAAATAAAATCACAGAATTTCTCCACAAGCTGGTCTGGGCAAACACTGCCAGAGGCACCACTGAGAATCTCGAACATGTGTCTCCAAGGTGGTGGTCTAGCAAAATGAATGCTCCACCACCTGAGCAGCTCATTGATTTTTTAGGTCACAAATTGAACTGCTTCAGATTGAAGTGTCAAGGAAGCCAGTCTGTTGTGAAGTACTCAGTATTTCCTCTTGTTTTGGAAGTTCACTCCCTCAAGTACAATCCTGCTCATTTAGAAGACATTGTCTGTGAGGCGTCATTGATTAAGTAATGGCTTTGAAAAAGGAAGGGTTTAAAGGTTTAATAAAGTGTCCAACATTTTAATCAGGAATCTGTGGACCAACATTAGAACTGAGTGAAAAGGAATTGCAACCTATTAGGTATATATATAGAGTAAGTAATCCCAGATGTCCTAATGCATGTAGAACAAGGTTTTATTTGCTAGACTATTGACAGGCCGTGTCCCAGACATACTCCCATTGCAGCTTTTATTTCGTTTGCCTTTTTGACACCTCTCCCAGTGGCTTTATGAGAGCAACTACCTGGGGACCCTGAAAACAAGGTAACTGTAAAGCTAAACGGATAAAGGTTATTATGTCAAGTAGTGAACACTGCCCAATAAACCACAGATGCTATTTCAAATGTCTCTAATCTCTCCAAGACTGCAGATGCCCTTTCAGGCATTTGATTTCCCAAATACCACAGAGAATTGCCTTTTAAAATTATATTTGATTTTTTGAAAGCTTTCCAAAACATCCAAATTTAAACCTCCTAGGAAATCCACTTACCATGCTATGTGTGCAGATAGTGTGTCATCCTGCAGATTATGAATTGAAATCGCCTTTCAGCAACGATTTGTGAAGGTTGGAGTCACTCAGACAAATAAATAAATGAATCAAAATGGAAAATTATTGTAGACAAGAGGTCCACAGTCTTCAAATTGAAATAGATTAAACCAAGATATATACTATATTAAACTCCCATATATAAATGTAAACATTGTATCTCTCCTTTTGAGTCCCTTCCTGAGAACATGGTGAGCTACAGTGCCTATAGAAAATAATCATATATGTGCTATGTCAAATCTCATATGATAACACAGTGAAAGCAACATTATGTAAAATTTAATTAGTAAAAAGTGGTTTGATATACACTTATATACACTTATATACACTTTGTCCTGGGCACATAAATAAGAGATGAATATTATTATTATTATTTTTTTACTGTTGTTATATATTCAATAGTTGTATATCGTATATCCTATAGTTTTAGATCCTCTATTTTATCATAACTTTAATAATATATATATATATATATATATATATACAAGGGTAGGTTTATTTTAATTTATTTTAATTTAGTGTGAAAGAAAATCAGAAAATCTAAAAAATTACATTGTATAAAATATATACATTTATTTTCTTTTTGCAGAGAGAAATAAGAATTTGATCCCCTTCCAAACATTGAGACTTCTGGCTCCTACAGTCTAGTTACACACTTCTAATAAAGTCGTTCCCTATATTATAAACAGCTGCCTTAAATTGTCATCTATTTAAAAGACACCTGTTCACAGACTCAATTCATCAGTCAGACACTAACCTCTCCATATTAATGTGTTCTCTATGCTAATAATTATGTAACTTCTGTTTATTTACACTATTACTATCCTCCCCAGGGAGAATGGGTCTCTTTTTTACTTGTGATCCTACCTGGGTTGCTTCTTTAGAACGCCCTTAGCTTGATCAATTTAGGCCTGGGCTTAGATACTAAAAGATAATTGAAAATCGTAAAGCTGCTTTGAGACAATGCTTCATTGTAAAAAACGCTACAGAAATAAATCTGACTTTGACGTTTGACTTTGACATAATTTGTTGGCAGCTTTCAGGGCTATGGTAAAAGCTGCCAACAAGTTTCCTTAGCATCTCTCTCTTAACATTGATGTTGCCCTCATTAGCCTTTTCCTATAGTCTGGGACTTAGGATTAGTCTTGGATTGGAATCCAGTAAGTCTTCATATCAAATCTATCATTAAATTAACATTTTATCCGTCCAACACTCAACATGACAGATGCTGAAACATTCATCCATGCCTTCATTACTAAATACTTGGATGATTGTATTTTTTTTTATTTTGTGGCCTAAGTGATGGCCTAGTTTGGCCACTGATGGCTCACTACGTTTTTAAAACAGGCACATTATTTTAGCTTTTATATTTAGGCAATGTTATTGAGGTACCTATTAAAGCGTTGCTTTCAATCCTAGGTTTGTTCTCGACGCATTGCAACTGGCATGAGGATGAATGTGCCAACAGTGATGCAATTGCCGGTGTTCACCTCTCAATTTGTGTAACTCGGCACTCACTGTTTGCCGAGCTTCATGATTTTGAAAGAGCTTTTTGCATTTATATGATTCATCTATCAAAGATCATAGAGATACTCAGATAACTCACAATTTCAGGGAATGCATGAAGTATGCTTAAGCATTCACACAGACCTATGGTTGACGTTATAAATCCTGGTATTTTTCATATTTTTTTAATATGAAATAATACATTCTACTCCCAAAAATAAATCCATTTGCTTCACACTGTTTTTTTATCTTGTTTTAAATGTTTTTCTATGTCTCTGGGATGGTAAATTTTTATGTGATGAAAATAATTTATTTTTAAACACTGTCTAATATTTCTAAACTTCTTGCATTGATTTTTTAAGTAAGTACATTTACGGCATTTATCAGACACCCTTATCCAGAGCAACTCACAATTAATACAGTCTTGCAATCCAAGCAATTGTGGGTTAAGGGCCTTGCTCATTCAACCACCTGTGGCAGAGGTGGGATTTGAATCCTGGACCTTCTGGTCCATAATCCTGTACCTTAACCACTAGGCCACCACAGTCCCAAGTATTGTAATGAAGTGTTTAAAATACAAGCTGCCCTAACAAAAGTTGTGAAGCCGCAGTTTCTTTGAAGGAAATGCAGTGACAGTGTTTCAAATAATGATAACTATGGTTTGGAATAATATCACGATTTACTTCCTTACCGAAAATATTATCATGTCTAGTTATTAGCAGCATTGATTAAAAAATTCCAAAGTGTTTTGTATATTTAGCCTCCTTACATCTGTAATTCTGTTCTTCTGTAACCACTACAAACTTGCTCACGTACAACATTCACTTTCGAGATGACACCAGCCTAGATGACCCTGATCTGACATCAATTTGGTGGCTTTTATTACTTCAGAACAAAACCAACTGTTCCCTGAGAATTGTACTACCAGCAGTGCATGATAATGCAAATAATTCACCATGTTTGGAAAGATTATTTCAAAAGTTAGGAGACAATTGAAAAATATTTTGGATGGCTGAACTTTTATCTCGAAGAATATAGTTCAGAAGTGCAACATGTATAGCAGCGAAAAACCAAAGTTGGCCTGTATAGTGGAAGTTCCTCTATAGTGGATTATTAGGAGCCAGGAGGGTACTGATCAGGAGCTGTAAAGAGGTCATTGAAGGACTTAAAAGTCATTATGGCTGAGATTGCTTGGCCTGTGTGTGTGATAACAGAAAAGATTTATTTCTATAGCGTTTTTTATACAATGGAGCATCATCTCAAAGCACCTTTAGAATTTTCTAGTATCTTCTATTATCTAGCATCTAGTATCTTCCAGTATCTTCTATTATCGACTGGCAGGGTGACAGGAAACCTCTTCTGAAGATATGCCATACTGAGCTTCATTTATACTTCTGATGGCATGTGGCAAAAGGTTTTATTGTCAGTTAAGAGCAAGATCTTTTGGCCTTTTTGGACACAGTTTGGATGGATTGGAAACAGACACAATCAAGCACACCTATGTTCTTGAGGAAAAATGATGGTCCTCTTTTAGAAAGCTCAAGGTGGGCTCACAATGATCCTAAACATGCCACCAAAAACACAACAAATTGACTTCAGGAGAAGATCTTGCGTATTCTTGCATATCCTCAGACTGGGCAAATATTTCCCAATTTAGGTGTGCACAGCTGGTATATCTAAACAAACTGATGACTCTAATTAAAGCAAAATGTCACTTTATGATGCATTACATCACAGGGATGATCACTCTATCGCCACTGTTATTCTAGTGGATTACGCATATTGATTTTGCAAAAATGTTACTTTTATTTCTTGTTAATTGAATTCGAATTGAAAGTTGCAAGTCAAAGCACACTAACAAAGGTGACAAAATATATTTTGATGGATCCTGATTCCAATTTGTAAGAAAAAGTCAGTATTTAAGAGGAGTATGACAGATTTCTATAAAACTATTTATGGGGGGATTTCTGAATTAATTAACTGATTTTCAATGACACTTGGCTTTGATTATTTATGGAATGTCTGCTTCATTGCAGATGTGTAAGCAATTGATCAAGGAGTCAATGTGGATACGTTTTGACTTGGTGAAGTCCAGTATAAACTCCAGCATAAACTGAGATTAGCATTAGGGCACTTACATCACCAATAAAACAGCTCTTGTTTGTTACAAATCATCACCCCACCCTATACCCAAAATCCCTCATTTAAGTCACTGACAACTATTTACTGTCGCACCAAATCCTGCCTAAGCTCAGTCTGAACTGTTCATAATTACAGAAGCTTTCCTACATTTCCCAGTAGCACAGTCTCATTCTTAATCATCAAGGTTCAAGACTGTTAAGAGATAAGTAGCCAAACAGTACTGAACAACAATTAATCATTTCATTAGTCACACACTTTTAATCCATCATCTCAAGTATTTGTGGTCATACTATAGTAGGATCCAGAGAGGATTCTAATGGAGTCATTGATTACGGATCTATTTTGTTACGTTGCCCTTAGTCAGCTACGTTTGAAGTGTTTTGCACAGCACTGCATTTTTTATGTACAGTCTAACCTTATTATCTCTGCCCCAGTTATCTCACTAAACTCATTTCTTGGCACCTGTGATCGCCGGACAGAATTTGCTCCATGCACGTTACCGCTTAAAAGCCGTCAACCTTGGCTCTCACCCTTTTCATTCTTAAAATGTGACAAATGTCAGTAAACTGAAATTCCCGTTAAGCCATCATACTTTCAAGTTTGCAGGTCTTGGCCCCTTTGTTGTGTATGGTAGCCAGAAGAACCTTAAAAATCACATTTTTCTGTGTTCTTTGAACCCAACAATGCAAGTACATTGTAACATTTTGTCCGATTATAACAGCAATTGTAAACATGCATTTTAAAGGTCCATTTTTCTTTCAGTTTCAGATGTCTCTCTCCAGTTAAAGAGACGGGATTTGAGAAATGGCTGCAATTCGACTGGAAATAACTGTTGTGTTACCAAGTTACCAGCAGAGTGAATAGACTTTTTTTTTTGCAGTTTTCAGTTATTCATCACATATTATTTCCTAAATTTTCATAATGGGTAGAACATATAGGTTCATTGTAAATATGATCGTCTTTGCCTATTTTTTGCAACTTTGTTAGGTACCCAAAGTCACCATTTGCCAAAATTAGCCATGAAACAGGCGTGGGTGACATAACGAGTTTAGACTTTATCATTTTTTTTAATCAACTGTTTAACGATCATATACAATGGTATATATGGTCTCATTGCCTTATTAGAAAACAACATGGATGTACAGGAAATCTGTATGATACATTAAAAACCGCAAAACAGTCCGAAAGAAATAGCTTCTCGGCTCCAGTGACAAGTATTTAGTCTAAACTCCCCTATTATATTTCTGAGATCAGACTAATCTTTTTACAGTTGATGAAAATGATCTTCCACATTTAAAAGCAGTACGTCCAATGAATTCAAACTGTAAATTGACCACTTTTATAAGTAAATATTCATATGTAAACATGATACATCTTCATCTGCGCCTACAGATCTTAAGGTAAATTGGGACTTGATGATAAACAGCGGGACAGAAACAATTATTCTTTTTTTTAGCAGAATGATGAACTGAGAAACAGCCATTCTTTCCTGATCTGCAGTTATACAATGTTGCTCAACTATGATACAGCCAACATGATGAATGAGCACTGTTGATGGAAAGTTTGAATCCAGATAAAATCTAACTGAATGGAACACTCATCAGGCCACTCAGTCTGTTGCCAGTCAGAATTTGGGTGCCATCTCTCTGTTCCCTCCACCATCATACCCTTGGCGACAGATGTTCCCTGACCGAATGCTGATGCCCAGCTTTTTAGTGTGCTACTACTGAAGCTGGGTGCCCCCAAGCCGAGGTTTGGGCGTGCATGTCACATTCTATCTCTGTAATTCTGCATCCATCCCTCAGTGCCATCCTGGCAACATTCTTGATTGCACAAAATTTTACCAGAGAAGGCAGACATCTATAAGACATTCCAAAGTTTGTCCTCTTGCTTATAGAAACTCTATTTTCCAGTCAAAATGTTGATTGTGGTTTTGTCCCCTGACTACAGACTGATATATGATATATATAGATAGATAGATAGATAGATAGATAGATAGATAGATAGATAGATATATTATAGTCTTATAACACTATAATAATATTAAGCATACATTTTTTGTTCATAGACATACAGTGGCAGTATAATGGGTTCAACTGATACCCCAGTGACTCTAAAAATGACACATTTATAGGTTTCCACTTCCATGTCAGCCATCAGCTTTCTGCCCTGCTGTCTTTAAACAAATCCATAGAGAACAAGTTTGCCTCTGATTGGGAACTCGTCTGGCTTGCACTGTCAACTCAGACACCTTGAAATTGCACTGGAATGCCAAAAGATCATCCGATGTGACATCACAGTTTTGTTCCAAAGTCTAGTTGAAAGGCCTTTTAGAAGAACAAAGGTTGTTATTGCATCATGGCCACAGAATAAAAATATCAGCATTTATTGGACATTGCACATTTTTTTGTAAGATTTACCATTTGCAAATATAAACTAAGATTTGTTATTATGTGAAAAAGCTTTGTATTAGGCAACACATCTAACTGCTGCTCCACTGAAGGGCCATAGCAAGTGCCTGACTTTGATCGACAAGTAAAATGCAGTGATAATAGTACTGCTCGGTGTGTCTTTTCTGTTATTGTCAGTCACCTGTGTGTTTTCTGTCTTGTTGTCCTCACCATGACTAGCACTATTAGCAACCCCTTATCACTTGCACATCCATGCCTGTCTCAATGATAACAAGATGTGGAACGGATGATTTGATCTACAAAGCTGAAAAGTCTCAACAAGACCTAAAACATGACATGTATCAAAAAAAAATATCCAACAGCAAATTTGAGGAACCAAACACTATTTTCAGTGATGATCAGTGACCATGATCAGTGAGTAGCGCCGCTGCCTCACAGCAGGAAGGTCCTGTGTGGAGTCTGCATGTCCTTCCCGTGTTTGCATGGGTTTAGGTCGGTTTCGTCCCACAGTCCAAAGATTTGCGTTAGGTTAAGTGATTACTCTAAATTGGCACTGACTGAAGTAAATATGTATGATTAGCCTTGAGATAACCTTGTGTGGAGATATAACCTTGCGTTTTTCACTGAAATCGTGACGCTAAACAATCCAAATAAAGAAAAAACCAACAACAACAACAAAAGGCACTTCAGCTTTCCAAATATAGCCCAGGAAGCACACAGCATAGGTTAAACGTGCTCAAAAACTGACGTGAATGTACAGTTGGGAAATTTAGTTCACATAAAGCTTTTTTTTATAATAAAGCAATGAATATGTTACGTAATTTATCGAGCAATTCAAATAAAGTGAAAAAGTCATTGTACCTGTATAATAATGTACAGAATATGCATATCAGCGTTGTTTATTCCAATAAACAGCTTGCCCGCTAATTGTGTGGATTTGCATGTCTCCCCATGTACTTTTCTCCCCTTGTGGCTACTTTGGGTAGTTTGCTCCCACAAGACACGCATAAGTGTTCTACCATGTGTGAGTAAGCGTGTGTGTGAGAGTGTGAGAGCTCTGCAATGGATTGGCTTTTCATCTTGGATTGGTTCCCAGCTTGTACCCTGTGCTGCCGGTTAAACCGCTGCCTTCTATGACTTCTATTAATGAGGTATGGAAAGTCATTGAGTTAGTGAACGAATGAGTGTGAGTGAGTAAGCTATTGTCTGTCTGTGTGTGCGTTCAGCTGAGGCGCAAATCAATAAGCAGAGCCGTCTATAGTCCACTGAGATGTAGAACAAAATGAAGAGGCACGTGATACTATCTTCCATGAATTATTTATTACCAGTGGTTGCATAGGAAAACTTTACATGCTCTGCAAATTGATAAGGCTTATTATTAATCTCAGTCCTTTCACAGTGCATAATTAGGGTTAAGACCCCAATTCAGCCTCTAGATCCAGGTGCTGTGGTGTCGATCAACAGACTTATTCAGTTAATTGCAGATGAATTGGCAGTCCACAGAGGTGGGTAAATAGTCAACATAGCTGACAAAAAGCATAAATTCACTGTCAAGAAGGTACCATGCAAGATAAAAAGATATTTTTAAAGCTATATAATGGCGAGTTGGGAACATGAACAGACCTTTAAGTATAAGTTCATTGAATTTACAGTGCAGGGTATTTCTGAAGTTCAGTCTAAGTATTTGGTTGAACTGATTTATCCTTAATGCAGGTTGTTTGTAGAATTAAAAATATACAACCAGATTAGAATGCACTATGCGCATTTTGAGAGTGCGTTTATACTTGTAGTTTGGTTCACTTGACAAGAACCAAAGCAGATAAGAACAAATTTTTTGCATCACTGGTTCACTTAGTGCTGCTACTGAGATTCTTAACATCGAATCAAAATAGTGCAAAAGATATGCATTTGCCGTTTTCTGTTTACAGGCTCAGCATCCAGACTTAAAAAACATATTTGTATTTCCAATCATCATTTATTGTCATTTCTAAGACCTTGGTTGGTAAAGTGAAATGGTTTTGATTGGATGGGCGTTAATTACCTGTACTCATATTTTATGCTGATTTTGAAATATTGCATATTTACATCACCATAGCAATGAGAATGACATTAAACCTGCTGGGCTGTAGGAAGGAGTTAGCAGCAAGCATTGAGTGTGGCTGAAATAACAGAAATTAGAAAGGGTGTCCACAAACTTTTGCCCTTATTTTGTTTATACTATACTATTTTTGATATTTATTAATGAATGTTTTCCTTCGCTGCACTTTTCCTTGTCTTCGAATTATAAAATCAGTTCCTACGGCCAAAGAAATGACACAGAGTATAGCTGCATGCTGAGTGAGAGTAAACATTACGAAGCCGCCAAACATCCTGGTCTTTAATTGAATGTTTGCTCCCTAAGTCATTGCCAGGTGGCTGCTTATAATAAGCCATATGAGAGCCAACAAAATTCCACCACCCACCAGCGACTACCAAATATCGGGCTTCGTTAATTGTCATCCAGCTGTCAGTTGTCAGCCGTGTTTTGTTTCTCAGCCAGGGAAGGGATGAATTTGAGGTAATGCTGCCTGAAGCCTAAATTGCCAGTGGGATTTATCACAAACGTGTATAATTAAAATGTATTTAGAACTACACCAAAAATCAATCGAGACTCACAAGCTTAGACCCACTAATGACTTCTTACCTCATATCTCACCTGATAATCAGCACACTATTCGTGTTTGTGTTGTTGTTTATGGCCTACATTCCAATATTTGCATTATTCATCCCGAGGCTGGCAACGTACAGCAGACAAAATTGGTTTCCTTGGTAACAAGGTGGCACAGGAGAGGAAACTGTTATTTAAAACTAAATTGACACGATCATTTGGGGTGGTTTTCTTTACTGTTATTAAACGCTAGACCTTGCTTTTATGAATAATCATGCCAATTGACCCCTTCAAGGCCTAAAGGCTTAAATGAAAGAAGCAGACATATTTGTGAGCCATAAAGACAGCAGTCTGGCAGAAGTGATGTCTTTGAATATCCATGCCAGTTTTTACTCCCTGCACTGCCTTTGATGATGTAATAGTGGGTATAGTGTTCTGTGCGAGTTGAGAAACGAGCCAAGGTGTGATGATCCATGCAAGAATCTGCACAAAACCAGCTTAAAAAAAAGAAAATGAATCTACAAAATCCTGTTCAATTATTGAACTCTTTAGATATGACATTTGAAGGCTGGATGATGCAATTATTGCCAGAGTACATGTAACTGTATGTTTATCAATGCTGTCTTGTCAGTATTTTACAGACTATGCATTCCTTACAGCAGCTGATCTGAGTCAACCCACGGAAAGCTGCAGGACCAGACAACATTCCTGGTAGAGTTCTCAGGGAATGTGCAGATCAGCTGACAGATGTCTTCACCGACATCTTCAAAATTTCCCTGAGCAGTGCCACTGTCCCAACGTGTCTCAACTCAATCACCATCGTACCCATGCCGAAGAAATCTTCAGTGTCCTGCCTCAATGACTACCGTGCTGTCGCTCTCACACCCATCATCATGAAGTGCTTAGAGAGACGTGTCTTAAGGCACATCAAGACGCTGCTGCCTCCTTCATTAGATCCGCTGAAGTTTGTGTACGCCCCATCTGGACAATAAAGACACTTATGTTCAAATGCTCTTCATAAACTTTAGTTCAGCATTCAACACAATCATCCCTCAGCACCTGACCGGAAGCTGAACCTACCGGGCCTGAACACTTTTCTCTGTAACTGGATCCTGGATTTTCTGACCGGGAGACCTCAGTCAGTGAAGATCGGATGTAACGGCTCCAGCACCACCACACTAAGCACTGGAGCCCCCTAGGGCTGTATGCTCAGTCTGTTGCTGTTCATCTTGTTGACTCACGACTATGCAGCAATACACAGCTTAAACCACATCATCAAGTTTGCAGATGATAAGACTGTGGTGGGTCTCATCAGCAAGAACGACGAGTCAGCATACAGAGAGGAAGCTCAACGGCGTAGAACCAACAACCTGTCTCTAAACGTAGACAAGACCAAGGCAGGATCGCTCTCCACTAAACATTGACGGCTCTGCAGTGGAGATCGTCAAGAGCAACAAGTTTCTTGGAGTTCACCTGGCAGAGGATCTCACCTGGTCCCTCAACACCAGCACCATAACCAAGAAAGCCCTGCAGCGTCTCTACTTCCTGTGAAGGCTGGGAAAAGAACATCTCCCACCTCCCATCCTCAACACTTTCTACAGTGGAACCATCGAGAGCGTCCTGAGCACCTGCATCACCGCCTGGTTTGGGAGCTGCACCGTCTCGGATTGCAAGTCCCTGCAGCGCGTAGTGAGGACAGCTGAGAAGATCATCGATGTCTCTCTCCCTTCCATCACAGACATTTACATCACACGCTGCATCAGCAAAGCAACCAGCGTTGCAGATGACCAGACACAACCCTCATACAAACTTTTCACCCTTCTGCCATCTGGGAAAAGGTACCTAAGCATCCGGCCCACACATCTGGACTGTACAAAAGTAAAAACTACAAGACTAAACACACACACACACACACACACACACACACACAATCTCCATCTTTCAATTACACAATAACGTGAATACTATGGTTACTGCACTGTTACCTTGTCCTTATTGTTTATTGTTATGTATAGTGTTTTTTATTGTTCTGTATAGCACATGCTGCACACGTGCACTTTATGTTGTGATGTTTATTGTTTTACCTACCAACTTGATCCTGGAGGAACGTTGTTTCGTTTCACTGTATACTGTACATTGTATTGATCTGGTCCGGAATGACTTACCTGGCAAAGTGGAACGAAAACAGATCACTGGTCCCAGATGATGGGAAGCTGGACATTACGCATGGACATGGAACTGGCTTCAACCCTAGTCTTTTATTGACAAGTGAGAAGTCCATATGCAGACCTGAATTAGAAACTCTTGCGTTGTTTAAAAACAAGGCTCTACTCTGTGTCTAGATTGCTGGGTTTGTGGTCGCACAAGCACACCGGGGTGTCCCTCTTGTTACACGAATAGATGTTGTTGCAATGAAGCTTTACAAACAGCTAATGTGGGCTGCAAAGAAACTCTCCCTAAGGCATAGTGGCTTTAGGTTTTTGTTTTTGTATGTCGGTTTCTTTTTTCATCTGAGATTGTTCCTGATGATTAAACTATTACTGTCATAAATACGTATTATACGTATATATATATATATATATATTGTGTGTGTATATGTCTGTATGGCTTATGAAAATGTCAGGCTGGTTTCTGCTGCTGTGACTTACTGTACATTACATGTGTGTTACACTATATTTCCAGGTACACAAATATAGAAACCGTGATTACATGCTGTTGAGTACAGAGTTCAGTAAATTATTTAGTGAATCAACATACAGTGACCGATAATGAATAATCTTATAATGAGGGTTATACACCTTGCTTTAATGCTTAAATCAATATAATAATAATCATATTACTAACTATTTCCTACCTTGCTCCTTATTAAACGTGATATTTGTGAATATGCATAAATGCATCATTTAAATTTGCCCCCATGTTTTCCATCTGTCCGTAATAGCAGACTGGCTAAATAAATGCTAACAGGATTAGTGTCACATATCTATATTCACTGTTATATTCCCAAATGTTTATTAAATAGAAGGAAAACCTTTCAATGTACTTACCCATTCCAAAATAACCATTGTACTACATTTTGTCAGAGTGCCTTCTATGTCCACAGGCACCACCAGAGGACAGTAGAAGCACTCTACATGGTCTAAGAAAGCAACCCTGTGATCTGCATATGCCAGAGTCCCATGCTACACTTATATACTATATAGTAATAGTGGTTCTCTTAATATACACTATATACTGTATTTGTATATATTACATATAGTAGCTTGAGTTACTTGGGACAAAAGCTTCTTTCTGAAAAAACATATATATATATATATATATATTTGTGTGTGTGTGTGTGGTGTCTCCAAGTCTGGAATCGCAATACTAAAGCTTTGGCAGCACTTTTTCACAATGTGCCTTACTTATTATGGTACGTGTAGGCGTGATGCCAGGTTTAGAGACAGATTTAGGAATACAGAATAAA
Source organism: Parotocinclus haroldoi (assembly GCA_034779995.1). Lineage (NCBI taxonomy): Eukaryota > Metazoa > Chordata > Actinopteri > Siluriformes > Loricariidae > Parotocinclus > Parotocinclus haroldoi. Next base: position 71,739 of record JAUZST010002730.1, read on the forward strand.
TTGTAAGCCGTTAATAAATACTGTGAGCAGAAACAGTGCTGTGTTAGCACAATCAGACACAAAGTGGCTGTGACTAAAACAAATTCTGCAGGAAGAGCAAATCAAGATTTTGACTGAGGGTGCACCAGTAACCACCTGGACTTAATGGTGCTAGTAAACCAATAATGCCAGTCTGGTGATTATTCCTGTGCCTAGCCCTGAG
>JAUZST010002731.1:0-43706 GCA_034779995.1 Parotocinclus haroldoi
TACAACTCATATTGTCTTACAATCCAAGCAATTGTGGGTTAAGGGTCTTGCTCAAGGACCCAACTGTGGCAACTTGGCAGATGTGGGATTTGAACCCTGAACCTTCTGGTCCAGAGTCCAGTACCTTAACCGCTAGGCTACCACAGTCCTATACTCATGGGAAGGTCTGGCAGAAAAGCAGTGCAGTCATCTATTTCTGATATGGCAATAGACCAGGCAAGTAGACCGGGACCCTTCTATGGGGAGGTATGGCTGAATTCAAATGATTGGGTAGAGAAGATTCCATCATGACCGGGTCAGTATGTCAACATAAGCTGACCAGCTTAGCTGGTTATCAAAAACTAGGTTTTTGTGTCCTCAGAAAGAGTGATGGAGGAGTTATCCATGAAGACAGTAAGATCTTGACATGAGGTTACATCTGCAGGAACATAAAGCAGCACAATCTTGCTAGGATTTAACTTCAAAAGATGAACTGACAGCCATGATGAGATATCCTCCAGGCATGCTGAGACGTGGGTGGAGACCTGCGTATCTGATGGTGGAAAGGAGAGGATGAGTAACAGATTTGGTGGGAATGTGGAAACCTTTGAATGTGCCGCAATAAGAATCACATTAATGTGGTGTTCAGTGTAAGCCATTGTACTATTGCTATCCCCATTTATTTAACTGTGGTCCCAGAGCAAACTCCAAAAGACACTGGAAACCCTCATTTTCAGCACTTGGGTAGACAAGAACATCTCATATTTGTCATTTAACAAACAAAAAGGCTTCTTCTAGCAAACCTAATGTTAGGTTTAATTTAATGACATTCAATTCTATGGTGATATAATAAAGTGTAATGATCCATCAGTCTGTTGTAGAATTACTTAAAATAGTGTGCAACATATTTAGGGCACATAAGCTTGTGGTTGCCATTTTTCACTACTGTTATGAGATGAGTGTTTGATTCTTTCTGCACTCCATTGACTGAGCTCTTTTCTTTGCAGAGGCATGTCAGTCTATTTCCCGCCTGGCTGCAGGAAGATCACATACTGAATTTAAGTGACCCAGGGGAGTTTCAAGACACAACACTGCAGATATTAAAGGTCTTCCACTCTCTCTTCGATTATACCCCAATCTGTGCCTTACACGCCAAGCACTTGCGACCCAATTCAGCAGTGATGCCGCTGAGGATTCAGTTTAGAGGCACTTGCTTATCAACAGCCATCTCTTTCTTTGTTGGTCCATGATTTTGCTTTTGCTGCAAAATAAGAGATAGTAATAAAATACTGTGCTAATAGTGTAGGCTCAAACCTGGGCTGCATTCTAGAAAGCACTACAGGTCGTTTCTAACACATTTTCTCATCTCAAAACCATAGTAGAAAAATGTTCAGTTTGATTAATTTTGGACACAAGCTTTATCTATGGAATCAGTGAGAAATTTGATCAATTTTGTAAACTTTAAAATTCAAATGATCACTATCACCCTACATTAAATCAATAGCAACAGTGCTCACTTAAATAGCCGTAAGAAATAAAAGCCACTAGATAGATGTGGATAATTCCTTTTTTGGCTCAGCTAAAACTTGATACATCATTCTTTTATTTCTGGGATGCAATGCAAGAAAAGGCAAAGGCAAGCAAAAAGACAAAGGCAGTCCCATATCATATCTATTTGAATTGAAAAAAAAAAACCTGGTTGCAAGACCAATTCATTTTCTGAATTTCAATCTCATCAGAATATGGCTGGCTGCCCTTTGATTGGGGTGACTGAATACAAAACCTCACTACACATGCCTGTCTATTGCTCAGTCAGCAAAGCCAACTGGAATAGTGTTAAACAAAGCTGCTGTCACAGCAGGAACGATTCAGTATGCTCACATAATTCACCTCTTGATGGAGCATTTGTGCTAGCATGGTGCCTGTTCAATGACCGTGCAGCAACAAGTTCCATTGCCAGATGTGCCAGATAAAAATATACAAGAGCTGCCATTTACTCTGTCCTAACCGAGCAACAATGGCAAGATTTAATCAAGACTGAAGTAAGCAGGGAGCAGTCAAATACATAAACACCCTTTAAAATGCAGCCCAATATTTGGTATCATCCACTGCTGGAAAATAAAGGATATCTAGTGTATTTTACACTGACACACACTACATCTTCTATTCACTGAACCATAGCAAGAGTGCATTAAATCTGCTCATAAATGCACCTCCCAGTAGCTATCAAGACGTGAAGAGAAAGCTCAAAGGCAACACAAAAACAAAAGTGCACTTTCAGAGAGTGATGGATTCAGTGATTCACATCGACACAACATAAGTTTATGAAAAATTCCAGATAAACAAAATGCAACAAGCTTATCTATAATGGATTTATGAGTTTTACTCACCATTTTGGATAAGTCCTGTTGAACAATATATGTTGTATGGGGAAATACGGCAGGCTTTAGTTAATTCGATTTAACAGAGTATAAAATATTATATAGCAAAGTATTTATTAAGCAATAAAGGAAAGTAAAATGTAAGATTAGCTTGGACACCTATCCTGTTGCTAGTTGTCTTGTATAACTACCATATATATCTTTATTTTGCAGGAAATTAGTAAGAACCTGTAAGCCTCTGTTGCTTTGTTTCTGAGTTTGCAGTCACCATCTACCCTTCAATCAGTAATAGCACATTGCCATGTGACCATTACGTTATGCTTAGGTATTCTTCCATTTACAGAACACTAAACAACCTCAGAGTGCCAATTGAAAGAGCCTCTGGACAAATCTTTCATAAACTATTGAGGAAGATTTGAATAATTTGTTAATTGATCAGACCTAATACAGTGGTGTTGAAAAACTTTTTTAGATCAATGTGGAATCAAAACGATAAGCAAACTTTTAATTGCAGCTGTAGAAAATCTTTTCTGCAATAGAAAACTGCAACCTTACCTCAATCAGATGTAATTAATGTAATGTTTACACTTCATTTACATTAAAATACTTAATATTAAAATAATGAGCATACACTCTACACCCATAGACATAAACATGCAGTTTATCTGAGAGTAACAAAAAATGCTAAAAACAACAACAACAATTAGGTAATACTTCTCATTTCTCACAAATGTTCTTGAATAATAGACCTAACATATTATAGGAAGCTGAATATTCTGAAGGATATGTAGATTTTATCATGTTTACATTTACCACATAAAAAATCACTATGCTATTGCTAGTATTCTGGGGTTTTGTTTTGTTCAGAATATAAATCCAAAATAAAAACAAAAATATTGACCCTTGATTTTATTTGTTTTAGTAATATTTGAAGAACCACAATATTTTGTATTGTAGTACAAAGGAAGTGCTCACATAGACACATTTGTGATGCAATTATGCAAGTGTCAGAATGATGTACTCTATCCAGCCACATCATCCTGCAAGACTCTCCTATGACCACATTCCATAGCAATTGCAGCTTGCTATGCCTGCGCTGCAAATACTCCCCTTTCTGTTCACTTCCTTGTCTGGTCTCTGCAAACACCCTTTGTTTCTTGGCTCCCGATTTCCTTTATGCTCCATGCCTGATTAGTGGATTAGTGGATTCTGTTATTACAGTCTGTCCACTGTTAATAAATAAAGTCACTCTTGCACTTAAATCAGTTTCCCCTCATCCATCCTTACCCGGATTGTGACAGCAAGACTGTTAATGTACTTCTAACATCCACAACATAACCACAACAGCTAGGATGTGAGCTTCATTTGCTTCTTTCTGTAGTAAGAAGATGATACAGCATAATGTATCTGGTGATATATATTCATATAGGCCTAAAATACCACATCAGCTTATCATACCAGCATTATTTTATTAAACAACATGTTTTATTTCATACTACAACCCGAAATCAGAAAAGGTTGAGATGGCATGGAAAACACAAATAAAAATGCAAAAATTATGAATCCAATATATTTAATGTTTTGTCTGGTGAACTTCATTCCATTTGTTTGTCATTGTCATTTTCATTAGTAATGAATTAATTAAAAAAAACTAAATAATGATGTGATTTCAAACAGGTGACGCCAACAAGTGATTATAATCATGATTTCGTACAAAATCAGCATCCGACAAGGAACAAAGATGGGCAGATGATCTCCAGTTTGTCAACAAATGTTTGAGAAAGGCTGTGTTTTAAAGACCACACAACAAAAGGAACATTCAGACTATTACCAGCAATAAGTCCAAACGCTAGGGTCTTTTGTAAGGGGTTGGGTCAGTGCCCTTGGAAAAAAAAAATTTCAGTTCTGTGATGGCAGAATTAATATAATAGAAAAGTACAATAAGATTTTAGAACAACAGTAAATCCTTCAAGATGACAGCCTTCTCCACATACACCTAAATATTTACCAACAAGACAACACACAACAAGAATAATCAGAAAATTTGAAATATGACTGAAATATGTAAATCCCTTCCAGACTTTCATTTTAAAAACAAACACACACACACACACACACACACACACACACACACACACACACACACACACACACACACACACACACACACACAGAGGCATACAGTCATGGCCAAAATTGTTGGCACCCATGAATTTTTTCCAGAAAATGAACAATATTTCCCAGAAATGTATTGCAATTACATGTTCTGTTATACACATGTTTATTTCCTCTGTGTGTATTGGAACAACACAGAAAAAAAACAAAAAAAGCCAACCGTAATATAATTTCATGCAAACTGTTATGAAACCATCTCTAACCATCAACAAGCTTTTTGCACCTCTCAGCTGGAATTTTTGACCACTCCTCTTTTGCAAACTGTTCAATAGGATTTAGATCTGGACTCATTGCTGGTGACTTCAGAACTATCGAGTGCTTTATTTCCATATCAGGGTGCTTTTTTGAAGTATGTTTGGGGTCATTGTTCTGCTTGAAGACCTAGGATGACCTCTGCCTGACCTAGGATGCAAACCCAGCTTTCTGACACTGGGCACTATATTGCGACCTGAAATTCTTTGGTAATCTTCAGAGTTCATGATGTCTTGCACCCAGTCCCCAGAGGCAGGAAAGCAACCCCAAAACATATTTGAACCTCCACCATATTTGACTGTAGGTAAATGTAATTGCAATACATTTCTGGGATAAATATTTAATTTTCTGGAAAACTGTCAGAGGTGCCAACAATTTTCACCATACATACATACATATATACAGTATATAGTTATATTAGTTATATATAGCATATTATTATGAACTCATATTTAAAAGTCTGAAAGTAATACAGTAAGTGAATAATCCTGCTCAGCCCTCTAAAAATAAAACCTTCATTAATTTGAATAATGGAAATTCTGGCATGAGAAGAAATTATCGTGGATGAGGAATATATAAAGAATGTTTCAGAATGTAGAAAATATGATTAGAGGAAATATTTGCATAATTTAACACCAATTAATTATAGAAACCGAGCTCTGAGACTTATAAATAATTTGTAATTTTTCTACCAACACTTAATTGAAAACTGTACATATACGATATATTTGAATGTTATCTTTTCAACTGTACTGAAATTTGTAAATATATGTTAAATATAAATTTGACATTCTGTAAACACTGGTTGATACAGAGGCAACAAAAGACTGGGAAGGTTGTGGGATGTTCATTAACCCTTATATTCCTTCTAGGTCTGGTGGACCAATTGCATTTTGGGACTTTTAATTCAACATAGTCAAACCTTTTTTGTTAAAATAGTCAGCAAATGTTAACTTCATCCCAATTGTAAGTAATATAAACAAAACATCTTAAATTTGTTTCTTTTACCTTTGTTAAACCAAATTTATGAATACAAATACCACTTGTTTTTGTTTATTTTTTAATTAGCACAATCAATCTTAGCTTTAAAAATGTATTATTTGTATTAGTTTTGTTAAGCTAAAAATGGAAACCAGGTCCCACACACCAGGAGTTACTCCTGTTTGAAAAATCTTACAGGCACAAAGGTTTGGTTGCTTACAATCAGGAGTCTCATCATACCCAATTTACTGATTCCCATGCCCCAGTAAAATGTTGTTGTGCCTGACTAAACTCATGGTGGAACAAAGTCACTTTTTTGGTTTCTGTTGTAAAACTCCTTTAAGAAGGAAATCCAACACATAAGGTAAAATATGTGTGTAAAGTTGGTGCAAGTTTAAACAAAATGGGAAGGTAATTTGGAATTAGTTTATATTTGCAAAAATCAGAAAAGTTGATAATATATAATATATTAACAATACAGTACTAAACTGCTCACAAAAATATTGGATACTTCATTAGGGGATATTACGTTTTGAAATAGTCTCTAATTTTTGTGAGCTGTGTATGTAAGTACAAAATATTTGAAATACCTGGTTTTATTTGCATTGTACATACTGTGCTTGATATGTGGTTTTACTTACCTTCATTGTCATCCTGTCCATTTCAACATGTGCAAGCGAATTACATAGCATTTCACTTAAATCAAAATGTGAAACAGTCTCTTTGGAAATACAGAAAAAGCCTGTGTATAATGCGCTGTATGTTTGTGTGCATGTGTTAAAAAACAAAAAGGACAAGAAAACTGGGCCATAACAACTACAGTTTTTTTTCCAATATCCTATTAACAGCTATGCCCCAATCAAAAAAAGAAAAACAGCACATCATGCAGTTGGTCAGTGTTTTCTGCCAAATGGATGCCTGCATACAATAAAACCTGCAACCATGCTGTACTTTAGGGGAAAGCAGCACCTTTAAATCAAGAGGATCTGTTGAATTTGTTTCAGCGTCTCACATGGATGCTTTCTCTTCAATCTCTGCCGGAGCTGTTTCAGGCAGCTTGAAAGAGACTGCAGTTTAGGCCCAGGGATATTGAGAGTTGAAATTGTTGAGTTGTGATCATTAAAAGAGCATTGCTTATGAAAGTAACAATTAAACATCTATGGGGATTTTATGGGGAAGTAAACTCCATTTGGTCCTCCAGGAGCTCTTTACTATAAGGTTCCACTAAATATTTACCACAACACAGATCAGGATAAAAGACATTAGTGTGGACCTAAAGTGGGGCACCTCTCTTAACAATTGGATAAGAGTGGCTGCAGGTTTTTATTCCAAACAAGCAGGAATAAATAAATAATGCAAGTTTAAATAAAATGGCTCCTTTGTTGCCTCCACATGTTTTTGAAAGTCATATTTTAAGAGAAATGTAATCCTCCAGAGCATTACAGTATCTTGTAAAGAACTTACAGAGACAGATTCTGGTACCAGGCTGCCATGTGTGAACTCTTCAAAATACTGCAACTGATTTGGAGCACTCTACCTACCTTAACCCTTGTCCTCTCTCTCTCTGTGCTAGAACCATGTCCACGGCCATTAAGCACAAATGTCAGCAGTGAAGTAGGGGCTGAATAATTTACTACTAGACCTATATATAAACTTTAAGCCTGCCCTCTATGTGCCTCCAAAGCAGGACTGTCAAAATTGGAAAGACGGATAATTTAATGAAAAGCCAAGGTTCTCTGGTAACTGTGGTGACTACACTAAACATTTCTCATGTTACTTTGAGTAGATGTCAGTAGTAGTCATTCTGTTTTGCAATTTAAGAAGACACATTGTGAGTTTTTTGTACTAATACTTCTGTATTTAAGGATACCACATGTTACCATCCCAATCCCATCCCATGTGTAAGGCAAGATAGTATATATGATATACAAACTTGTATATACATGTATTAAGCCTGATATCAATGTATATACATGTGTATAACAAAATGTGTAATTGTATATATATATATGATGGTGTTAACCATCATGAGTTAAAGTTGGCACAGTGTTTTCATTATGACCATCATGTAATTGGGATTGTGGTAGTCTAGCGGTTAATTTATACAGGGTTCCAATAGAAAATAAAATTGTATTCGTTGTAAGTCACTCTTTATAAGGGTGGCTGCTAAATACTTAGTTGGATGTACTTGATGTATGTGATTATGTGCAGTATTTTGTTAAGAAGCAAACTTAATATTGAATTTTACAATTCATTTATTAGCAACACTTACCAGCCTGTAGATGCCCCAAACTTTTCTAAAGCCATTTATTTATAGACAGGATGAAATTTATAGAGGTAAATGATATGAATGTTTCTTGATAAATACATTATCATATTATTTAATAGACCCCATGTTATATAATATAGTTAGAAAGTACATTGAGAAAACCTAACAGTTTATTTAATTATACGTCTACACTACTGTGTACCTTACATAGCCTCAGCTGATAAAAGCAAGTTGGTGACTCATCTTATTACTGTTGAATTTGACTCATAATGTAATTCTCTATCCACCTGTACCAGGTAAGACAATCATTTTCAGAAATACCACACTGTTATCTGACAGTTGTCTTATAGTAATTATGTAGCCTTTAAGATGTGTCTTGAGCTGTCAAGAAATTACACATTTACTTCACTGTCATAAGTGTCCTCTCATTTTAAAATTACCTAACCCTCAAATGAGAAAATATAACAATGGGCAATGCATGCATTGTGCTCCATCAATTAGCCTGCAATGAACATTCTAATTAGACAGTTTCTGTCTCTAAAAAGGTAGTGTGGAAGAACAATGAACTGTGAAAAACATTCACATTTAATCTACTTGCCTCTGATGGCCATTGTCCACAGACTTGCTCAATACAGTCACACTTTGTGCTTAATTCTCTTAGAGAACCCAAGTCAGAGGAAGAAAAGAGAGAGCTGTGCTTCATAGGGAGCTCATTTAATATGTGTGGATTCATATGGGACTGCAGTGCTCAATAACGGCGGTTGTGTGAAATATTGGTTCTAGTGGTAGTGGTGTATTTAATGCATAATTTGTTCAGGAAAGATATGAGCTTATGTGTATATACAGTACTGTGAAAAAGCCTTGGGCATTCTACATTTTCAGTTTGCTTATTCAAGTTTGTAGTTCTACAATTACAGTACAGACTTTAGTTCATATGTTTCTCTACATACTTTCTTAGTCCCATTTACTCTGTTCTCTCAGGACCCCCACAAATCAGGTACTATTGCAGTGACACTGATGTGGTGGTAGTGTATTAGTGTGTGTTTCAATGAGTAGTCACAGTAGTGCTGCTGGAGTTTACACCACCACAGGGTCACTGCTGGACTGAAAACTGTCCAGGTAAAAATGCCTAGACACCAGTATCCTACAGGTAGCATTCTATGAGCACTAATGAAGGATTTGAGGATGACTAACACAAACTGTTGACACAAATGAGTTAATGGCTTTATATCTAAAAGCAAATGTGAGCGTGTCTAATAAAATGGGCAGTTTTAAGTACTACGGTGTCTGATCCATTTCTACTAGCACAATTCACACTAACACTTCAGCACCACCACCACATCAGTGTCACTGCAGTGCTGAGAATTATCCACCCACTCTATAAAACTACCTCATCTGTGGTGGTCCTGTTTTGGTCCTGGCCATTGGAGAACAGAGTAAAGTGGACTCATATAGCAGCTTTGTGACACTTTGCTTTAGTACCAGCATAAATGGTTTCTTTTCCAGTTTCTTTTCCTGTTGATAGGTACTTACCATAGCTGACTGACAGCACTCCGCAAGATTTGCCATTTTAGAGATGCTCCAATACAGTACAGTCCAATACAATACAGGCCCACCTATACAGTCCCACATCTAACACTTGTTACACTTGCTGTTTTGACTGGTCATTGCTGTTTATTACAAACCCTGGTATGTGTAATTATGTGACAGGTGTTGATGTTTTCATAGATGCAAGTTCTCTTGGAATTATAACAATTTACTAATCAGGCTGACTATTCAGATTGCTTACACATGCATTACTACTTCAAAGACAAAAATGCTAGGAAGAGAAAAGCTGCAGGTTGATCACCTTGACTAATTCTATACCTGTACCATGTCTGGCCAGTTGCTTCGATATTTCAGACGCTGAAGCAATTTTAACATGACATATTGTGCACCATTTGGGAACTAGTGCATAATTCCAATTTCATTTTCTAGAATGATGTATGCAGCCATCCATATGTGATTTATGTTACCTCACGTTATTGCAAGATAGTGAGAAACTGGGCTTGCCCTTCTCTGAGAGAAAAATATAACAGAAAATGTCAATTTTATATTGTCTATGGCTACACATACAATACAATCCACACATATGTATATATTAAATCAATATTACTGGCAGTTGCGCCATTAAACTCCAATAGCCATTTGTAAAAAGCAATACATGACTACCATGTAACTCCAGATGAAAACTTCCTGATGATTTGAATAAGTAATGCTTTACACACAGACAGGCTTGAAATAATGGCCAGCCCTGACTACCTTATGCTGAAATGAAAGTCATCAAAAATACATGGGAGTAGAATATTTGAAATGCAGAAGGGGCTTCTTGAAGAAGAATGTGTATTACACCCGCATAACTATAATTAAAACATAAATCTAAAAACTATTTTCTCACATAAGTGTGCAATGTGTCACCAATACTTATATCCGAATACCTGGTATATTACACTGGTACAATATTACAGCTAAAATGACAAGGTTAAGTCAGTAATTTATTAACATCCAATGCTGTCATTTATCAGAAGACAAATTATGTAAATGTCTTCCATTAACCTAAATGTGATAATCGGCCAGCTATGATCATGCTTCCTTATATAAAACCCCTATTCTTATATATGGGTAAATTATAACTGTCAGTTGGAGGATCTGGAGAAATGCAGATAAGTGAACCACAGAGTTAGCGTCACAATGGCGTATTTTGTTAAAGCTTTATTATAAAAACCCTCCAGTTTAGAATTAGAAATGGGAGAGAATTACCAACAAGCTGGAGATTATATTGTTTTTGTTCCCTCAAACTCATACTGTAGTAACATTTCCCTTTCTGGGACTTGGCTTGATTATTACATCTCTTTCTTTTTCCTTTTTATCACCCCGCACTTCTTTCATTCTATTACAAATCTCATTTTTAGTTTTCAATTTTCTAAACTTTCTGGTGTCTCTCCCTTTAACTCTGTTTCACAAATGCTGTCAATTTTCTGATTCTTTCTTTTTTTTTTTTAAGTGGTGTACTTTAAATAATCCTTTTAGTTATTGTTCCTTCAAATGTGTCTTCTTTTGCTTCTGTACATATGTGATTCATTATTTTAACTTCAGTGTATCTGATCCATCTATCTGTTATCTATTATATATATATTATATTTTTTTTTTCATTTGTTCTAACTGCCATTTCATCATTAACAGTAGTGCCTCTTACAAAGACACTGAAACACAGGTTGTTTTTTGGCATGCTTCAAACTATGTTTTTTTATTTGTGGGGAAATCTATTCTGCACTCATTACCTTTATTAACTGCACATATCTGAACCCATTACCTGTATAAAAGACACCTATCCGCACAGTCAATCAATCACACTAAAAAACCTCTCCACGTCCAAGACCAAAGAGCTGTCTAAGGACACCAGGGACAGAATTGCAGACCTGCACAATACTGAGATGGGCTAAAGAACAATAAGCAAGCAGCTTGGTGAGAATGCAACAGCTTTCCATGTTTGGAGGAAAGGAAGGAGAAGAAGGATGAGTACAATCCCAAGAACAATGTCCCAACAGTGAAACGAGGAGGTAGAAAGATCATACTTTGGGGGTGCAGTTCTGCAAAGGGGACAGGATGACTGCACTGTATTGATGGGAGGATGGATGGAGTCATGTATTGTGTGATTTTGGCCAACAACCTCCTTCCCTTAGAAAGAGTATTGAAGATAGATCATGGCTGGGTCTTCTAGCATGACAATGACCCAAAACACACAGCCAAAACAACTAAGGAGTGGCTCTGTAAGAAGCATCTTGAAGGCCGTGTAGTGGCCTAGCGACTCTCCAGACCTAAACCCAATAGAAAAATCTTTATGGGAGACTGGGCCAAAATCCCTGCTGCAGTGTATGTAAATTTAGTTCTGTTTTTCTATAGTAGTAAATACTTTTTTTATGCAATACAATGCAACTTAATTATTTAAAAATCATACAGTGTATACAGGAACCTAAAATCACAAGATCAGAAACATGTGTGCAGGATGGGGCAAATAGCCAGGCCTAAAGAGGTGTAGACCTGTAACCATAACAAAATGATATACTAGCTTCATTGTGCAAATCATAATTTCAAGAAAGGAAACAAATGAATGTTACAAACTGTTAGTTTTACATCAAATGGCCTCTTCTGTCTGTAACACCAGTTCGACAAGCTCCACCTACCTCTTGTCAAATATAAAAGCTTTGTGGACCCCACATGCCCTTAGCTATATGAAAGCCAATTGATTTTGCTCCTCGTGTCACATCTCATTATAGCTGAAGTGCTGCATGACTGAGCATAGTAACACAACATTCCACTAGGGATCCCAGTTCCTATAAATCCTACCAAACCGCAGACTCCTCTGGGTATAGTGGAGAGGGCTTCTCTCTTCACAAGCATGCACTGGAGGTATGTTGCAGATAAATGGAAGGGTGGGTAGGAGGTGGGCATAATTACTCTGCTGGTGTGCAGAGTATACTGAAATTTACGAGTATTTAAGGAAATATATAGAAAATAAAGTTGCATGTGCTTTCTTTTGTGTTAAATAAAATAAAGTAAAGGAGCTGTAAGGAGCACAGAGGACAGTGCCTCTGCCTTCTCTGGTCGACTGAGAATGCCATACCACCAAGACTTTCTTGCCGAGTACATGTGAAGTCAAGTCAAGTAAAGTCACTTCATGTACTGGACAGATTTACATTTACAGCATTTAGCATATGCACTTACCCAGAGTGACTGACAAGCTATGCAATCTTACAATCCAAGCAATTGTGTTAAGGGCCTTGTTACGGACTAAACAGTTGTAGTTTACCAGAGATGGAATTTGAACCCTGTTAATGTGATTGTTTTTACATTATCTAGTCAATATATATAGCTATTCGCTGTTGCCTTATTTAGCATTTTTATTCTCTATTTTATTAAACTCTTCATAATATTACATTTTCTCTAAAATGTTATTCTACCTGTTATTTTAGTTTCATTATATATTTAAATATTCTCTATCTGTTAATACTATTTTTTAGGTTTCTGTTTATTTAAACTATTACTATAAACTTTTAAATTAGATAACTTCACTTAATTCTTACATATATTATTTAAACCCAAAGAGGTTGTTTCTCTTTTTGAATCTTGGTCCTCCCAAGGTTTCTTCCTTATAACATTTAGAGAATTTATATTTGCCTGTGTTGTCCTAGGTTTGCTCAACATGGGATTGGCCCATGTTCTGTAGTTGTAAAGTTACAAGATCTGACAAATATTGTATGTTCACAGATATAATATAATAGTAAAATATGAAAATGCTATGGGCACATAAATCAATAACCAACACATTACATTTTTCAATGAAGGATCATCTAAAGTGGTACAAACCAATGGTCTGGACATTACTAGAGATACAAATCTATGCAACAAATAAAAAAGAATTCAAATCCTGTTTCATCTGCACTGTTTTATTAGTTATCTGCATTGTTTTATCAGTCCTAGGACATGTTAATGTTTCGCTAATCCACCTCTAATGTGCTGCAGGCAGCTTGTGAAATGACCATAGTAATTTCAAGTAATATATTTTGACAGCACTCCACATGGCCTTCTCTTTCCAACAGCACTTCCTGTGGGGTGGATTAACAAACATATGACCACTAATTCACATTAACTGACCTTCACCGGCCTCCAGTTAGGTCATTCAAAGCTACTCAAAATGATCTTACTTCCGAATATGTAAATATACACTCATTGGCCACTATATTAGGTACACATGTTCAACTGCTTGTTAATGCCAATATCTAATCAGCCAATCACATGGCAGCAACTCAATGCAGTTAAGCATGTAGACATGGCCAAGAAGACCTGCTGAATTTAGAATGGTGAAGAAGTGTGATTTAAGTGTCTTTTAACATGGCCTGTTTGTTAGAAGACAAAGTTGAGAAACTTTTTATCTACTGGTACACATTTTGATAAAACAGCCAATGTACTGCTTTCACAAAACTGACAACTGAGATAGCCATTAATACACTCACCACATCATATATTAATGGCTATCTCAGTTGTACACATGCATAGGTAATTGCTGACTACTCCAACTGGTTTGTCCCCTACACATTTATCTGGTGGTCCTATGATGAGCTAAGGATGGTGGCTGAATAATTGTGAGTCAGTAATACATACATTCAAGAGTACTGTAGGTGTATGTGTAGGTGCCCAGTGCATGTAAAATATTAATATACTGCCAGATGACAGATTTCATGAACATGTTAGTAATCATTACACGATGGCTGGTAGTTTGCATAAAAAGTCCAGGACTATTTAGGAGAAATGGTGAGAATGCCCTTGCCCCATATTCTATGATTTTTGTACAGTATTGTATTTGTGGAAATGTGACATTTCAGCAGGCAAAAAGGCTGATTTACATGCATTGTCGGTATAGGACCAAAATAGCAAAGCCTGCAGTATCCCATAATCCCCTGCCATAATCACCAAGTGAAGACACTCACTTGTAATTGCAATTAATGCAGCCAGAAATGGATTGAAAAAAAGGCTTTTATTGACCATTTATTTGACATTTACATTTTACAGCATTTAGCAGACAGCCTTAGCAGACAGCGGAAGTGCTTTGCATTCTTTTTAGTAGACAAAACCTCATGTTAGAACAGATAAGCAATAGCCCAAGAACACAACCCAACCAGAGCCTGCTAGGATATGGTATAGATAAATCAACAAAACACATTTACATTTTTTATTAAATATTACTAAATCGGAGTGCCTATGAGCTACTTTTGACTTAAGCTCTGTTTCACTGATCCCAGAACACACCCCTCCCTTTACTACAGTCACCACTAGACTACAGTGGGAGCAACTTAGAACCTCTTTTAAGCAGTAAAATACATCAAAATGATCTCATACCATATCTGGCCTTGTGTGCAAGTAACCTTGTTTGGACATTTACCAAAGCCAAATGATTAGGCATGAAAAAGCATTTCCACTGCAAGAGCTTATGATCTAATGACCTTAGGCTACATGTATGCAAGCTAGTTTATGGCTACTGTACCATAGTAAACAAATACATCAAGATTCCAGTTAATAGTACTTTCACTTATTTAAAAATTGGTATGAACTGTTATAGATGATGTTTATAATCTATGATTCAGCATGCAAAAGTTATATTATATACTCTTGTTTGGCATACTATTTTGCAGATATGCTAGTTCTGCTTGTAGATGACTATATTTAGATTACAGCACTTACAACGTGGAAGCAATATCAGGGCAGAAATGTGATAAAAAAGACACACACTTTATGCCACTGAGATCTCCATTAAGGCCTATTATAACACCAATTTTACTCTATGGACATTGCATTGCTGTATGTTTAATTGTATGCACTTGTTTGTAATTGTTGTGAGTTACATATAGTTACAGTTCCCTCCACATTTAATGGTGCTCCTGGGGATGAGCAAGAATAGTTTTATCTAATATTTATCTAAAATTTATCTAGAACTCACACTGAAAAAAATTAGACATAAGCCAAACTGTCACTGAAGAACATAAAATATCCATTATCAAGAAATTATTATTATAAAACCACACAACACAATTATTGGCACCCAATTAAAAATGTAAATTTTTAAAAAATTATATTTTGCATTTGAAGTTGATCAGATGGTCTAAGAACTATCAAACTGTAAAATACTTCCTGTTTCACTATGGTACAGTAAATATGAGGTGACACAGAGGTCTATTCTCATTTTCAACATGGTAAAGACAAGTGAATACACAATTCAAATAACAGAAAAAATATGCTGATCTTCATAGATCAGGAATTACTAATGACTATTAGAAGTGCCCTCTTGTCTCAGAATGTCAATATCTAATGCCCATCACAATAATTAGAGTTCCAGTCAACTGGAACTGTGACAAACTTGCCTGGAAGAGGACCCATGTTTATTTTAGCAAAGCCAAATCAGTAAGCCCTTATCCTACTCTGTGATGCTTTTAAAGTGCAAAAAAGAAAACAACTTACAATTCTGAGTAGTCAGCAATCAAGTTCCTGGCCAATAGCAATAACTTTTGGAAGCATTAAGGACCATATTTAAATATCTTAAGTAGGCAAGTTTGTTCATGTGGCGTTATAGAAGTGTAATAGTTTTAATCTCTAAAATATAATATTGTTCTGCTTCATTCTAGTATCATACCACTCAAACATTGTTCTCCTTTTGGCGACATGATGGCCTCCTTTTTAGGGTTTTGAAAGTGGCTATCCCAGGTAGTCTCCAAAATACCATCAGATGCCACCTTCATGCCAACAGATTAGGCATTGACAAGAAACGTTTTTGCTGTTATTGACTTGTATTTTCCCCACATATATAATACCAGTTATTACTTAACAGTTAACATAAAAATCTGTCTGCCTCTATCAAGAAATTTAATAAACAATGACCTAAAAGGGTGCCCAGAAAAATTATTACACAAAAATAATGTTCTGATCATCTTTACTTTTTAATTGACTAAATTTAGGTTTGATAAATTTTAGGTTGGATATTTTTTTTAATTCATTTTTCTCTGTTTGAGATTGTGTGTCATGACCACATCATTTCTACGCTGCATGTCCCAGCACACATCACTGCCTCTGATACTGTTTTATGAATCACTGATTATGTGCACTAGTTGCATGTTTTATAATTATTGATTTAGATATGTAAACTACACATCCATATCCATTCTTTACAAATCCTATTCTTTGTTGCACATACTGTACATGCTACCTGACCTCTAAACGTTCTGTACCTGTTACTTGTGTTCTCTGTTCCTGTCCACATCCTCAGCTGTTTCTGGTCACTGTTTTATATGGTTTTGGATACCTGTTTCTGCGCTCCAGATACGTATTTCCTGTTTCAGCCCTGTTTTTTGGCACAGCTTTGTATCTCAGACTCCTTCTCTGTCCATGAAGTGTTTTCTATATTTTGGTGCTAATGTTTTAGTTATTTGTTTCTACACTGGTGTTTCTGTTTTCATTGCCATTTGTCTATGTTGTGTTCAATAAGAACCATTTGAAATTGCTTTCTATATCAGTTTCCCAGGTAGGACATTGTGTTAAATCACCGAAAATGTGAATTTCTTATTACCTTTTTTTACTGTTCTTTACCAGGGTGCCAGTAATTGCAGAGGGGACTGTGAATCGACAAAGTAATAGCGATGTCTGCAAACTACTCACCATGATAGTTCACATTAATGACTCATAATGCTTCATAATTACAGTTTTGCGATCGGAAAATGCAGGGAAGAATCAATGAAGTTATATGTATGAAGTTATATCAAGGCAAGTTAATCCATTTTACAGGGTAATTTGGTAACATTAATGATACACTGTAGTGACATTTACTTATATATTAAAAATCTATACAAATCTCTTCAATTATGTTTAATTCTAACTTTAATTCTAACTTTCACAAATGTAAAATGAGTTTGTAAATGTTGCTTTAGAGGAATTTGTGTCAAAGTTCTCAGCATAAAGTTTACTGTCTATATTTAACATTCTTGTGAGCAGGCACAAACCTCCCCTTTCCTGAAAGCTGCCACCTTAAAGCTAGAACGAAGAACAAACACTACACTTAATTACAGGCTGCCAGTCTGGTGGTATGTGATGCAGGCCCATATTTCTGCTCTCAACCTGGAAGAGACAGAGAATGTGGCAGAGCTGCGAACTTTCACGCCCCCCTGTTCTCTTCTGGCACATTGGGACAGATATGGCTTGTGTAAAAAGAACAGTGTGGCCATGGCGTAAGTGCTGGTGGCAATACACTGTGCCTTGGCAAAATTCAAAGATCCTCACTTCCGTGATGCTTGCATAATCAAGTTTATAGCACTGAGACAAGGGCTGGACACAAAGGCAAGAAATGCGTTGTGGTATGTGTGAGAGCAATTAACACGGAGATTGGTCACACTGGAATTCAGACCGCAGCTAACACCAGACTAAGGTATGGCTTGGACGGCTGTGGGTGGTTGAGGTGTGAATAGAGAATATAGTTTCAAATCACATCCATGTACATAGTGATCAAAATAGTATTGCTTACTTAAGAACTCCTGTGCTTAGCCATCATAATCATTTTACTTTCTTTATCAAACTTCACTATTTTCAGTTAAGTAGCACATTATTGTATAGCCACTTTTAAAATAAATTGCACATTATATAAATAGAGTGCCACGTTGGCTCAGTGGGTAGCACTGTCATCTCACAGCAAAAAAAGGTCTTGGATTCAGTCCCAGGTGGACTGGTCCTTTCTGTGCGGTGTCTATTTGTCCTCCATATGTCTGCTTAAGTCTACATATGCATAAATGTGGCATAAAACATCATATTTTCACACAAGTACAATATGTATATAAATGCTAAATTAAACAAATGACAAATGATTCAAAAACTAGGTCTGTATGATCCAGTACTATATTTTATGTGAACATCTTAGATTAGCAGCAAGAAGAAATTAGTGTATGATGTTTTGAGTGAATGACAATCAGGCATGGTGGGAACCCTGGTGTATTTAAAGAACAGGTATCTAAGCGTCAAAGACGTTTGCAGAGATGTATAAAAATATAAAAATGTTTCTTAGATCTTCAGAAGAAAGGTGCTTGTGCTTATCAGGCTGGAAAATTACAAAACTAAAGCGTTTGGACTACACCAATCTACAGTCTGACAGATTGTGTACAAACGGCAACATTTTCAGGCAATTGTTACTTGGTCGACCAAGAAAGTTCACTCTATTGCAAATGTGTAATAGTCTGTAAGGTCACAAAGGGACCCAGGATAAATGATACTCAACTAAAACAATCTCTCACATTGTCTACTGCTCATGAGTCCACCATGAGGAGCTGAAAAATCTGCATGGTTAGATTGTAAGGAGAAAGGGATTGCTCTCCCAAAAGAATGTTGCTGAAGAAAACAATTTGTGGATGGATGAGGACAAAATATAGCTTTTAGGTTTACATGAGAATTATTTTGTCTGTATAAAAATCAAATATACATTTCAGCACAAAAACCTCATTATTCTATCTGTGAAACATGGTGGTAGTAACATGGTTTTTACATATCTTGATGCATCTGTTATCAAGACTTTATTTCCATTAATACCAGTGAAATCTAAAGGAAAATGTCAGGACATTTGTCCATTAAGATCTATACATCTACCATGTGAACTTCTCTATCACACCCAAAGAAAACTTTGAGTAGCCTGTGTGTTTTCTGCTAACTAACCCAGTCTTGCAGGTACCTCTTCTACAACATCAGGAGAGTTGTTGTCAGGGGCTTGTTGAGTCTCTTGTTGCATCAAAACTAGATTACTGCAGTTCTCTTCTGGCAGGTGTTCCCATGCATGCCCTGTAACTGATTCAGAATGCAGCAGCACATATGGTTTTTAATTTATTTAGTTTTCTCGCGCCACCCCAATGCTACGTTCTCTTCTCTGGCTCCCTGTAACTGCCTGCAGCAGCTACTTATTAAAAGTGCTCATGAAGCCAAAAAGCCTTTACCTAAACCATACTCTGTATGGTTGAGCTTGGCTCTCTTGGACACACCACACAAGTTTAAAGGAAAACAAGCAACAAGACAATTCTCTGTACTGTGATGAATTTCCACTGGATGTCCGAATTGCTGAGTATGTTACTGGCTTCAAATAGTGACTGAAGACTAATAATAATATCAGGTCAGTGGTAATCATATGCTGGTCCTTATTTTAACTAATGTATGACGTAGAGGTGGGTTAACAAATTGTGCATAGCAACAAATCAGCACTAATTCCACACATGCAAAATGCACATATGGCATGTCTGCACTGAAATAGTCATCTGACCAAAGGTTGGAGAATAGTACACATATATAGAACATTCTTATATCAGGGTCTGGTTTTATTCATTTCAGAGTCCTAATGGAACAGATACCTAGGATGTGAACCATCTGAAATTTGGATCAATCTGGATTGGATCCACATGCAGGTGAACTATAACTAAATGACTCTGCTATTATCAGTGTGTATTATCAGTCTGTGTGAGAGGATGTGAGAAATATTCCAAACAGATTTAAGTCAAATTCCATTGCAGAGATGCATTGCATTAATTTTATACTAGTGACTGGCTTCAAATACAGACTTCATATGAATATTGCACAAAACACAGCGGCACTCTCTTTAACAGGAAGACACAACACAAGGATTAGTAGTGAGTATGTGAATATATTACAAGCCCAAAGAACGCAAACCTTTGGAAGGTAATGCTAAGTGTTGAAAGCAGAAAATAACACTTTCAAATTTTAGTAGCTGTTGTCTGTTATGTTGTGTGTATTAATTGTAATGTAGAAGTGCTGCTTCCCCTTTTTAGAGGCTCACCATTGCTCTCTCCACAGTATTTGACATTTAACAAAATTCATTTATGGATCAAACCCACTACTGAAGTGGAGATGACATGGTAGTGACCTTCTTGACCCTGCAGAGATTGAGTATGTGACTCTTGGAACCTTTTCAGTTGCAGCAAAATACTGATGCTGAAGATCAACGGTGACAGCACTGTGTAATCTTTAAATGATTTCAGCACGCAGGAGAATTATGCACACAAGCATAGTGTAAGCAACAATGAGAAATACTATTCTGGATATTAGGCTTTGTATTTGCAATGACATTGAACATTGCCTGAATTATATTATTCAGAGAAAAAAAATTCCAGACTGTCAATCAGTCTCTAATAGTAGTCTTTGCATAACAGACCTCTCTCATTACAAAGTGCCGGATCTTGTCTGCAGGCGTTGGGCTCTTGTGAGCAATGTTGGAGTGGAGCATCTTCACTGAGTGCCAGACAAACGCTGGAGAGCAGAGACAGCTGGGCTCTTTCTGCCCAATCGTTTGCACATTTGTCAATGCCCCCACCATCTTCATTACCAGAGCTGTGCCGAAATCAATACATGAGCCTGGCAGCTCTCCTTTCAGCTGTGACATGACTCACAAGAGGCAACAGCTCCCATTCAGTGCACATCTGTCATGAAGTGCAGTTAGAGGAGCTTGCATTTTAAACATGAAGCATTAACCCTCCACGTGGTTTCATCACTTCAGATTGACAATGGAAAACCTTTTGAAGGGGCATAAAGACACAATCAATAAAATTGCATTTGATATGCCATGTGATGCTGTCTGGTAACATGAATTGTTATTTGTCATGTTATTTCAAATGTATATGCTCGCTTACTGACCATATAATATATATGGGTGAAACTGGTCATAACTAGCATAATCCCACTAATCATCTATAAATGTGCTGATGCCATTTTTATGGTAAGCAGCAAGTATTTCAAAGCAAGGCAAAGATACCAGACTACAAATGTGAGGTTCACAACATAAAAGTGAACACAGAAATGATTTCATGGAAGAAAAACACCACTTGAAAACAAAGAAACACACCCAGAGAGAAATTTCAGATTGCTGCATAACTCAGCATGCTGTTATGCCTCAAGCAGATATGTAAATGTTTTTAGGCAGATATGTAAATGATTACAGGTGTGGTCTGATTAGACACGTTTTCTTGTTATGAGGGCCTTCTATGCTTATTCTAAGTCCCTCCCGGAGGTTGTTGGTCAAAACATTGCAATGCATGACCACACCCATCCTCGATTATTCTGGATTTTTTTTAGATTCTGTCTCTCACAGTTGAAGTGTACCTATGATAAAAATGACAGTCCTCTCCATCCTTTGTAGGTGAGAAAACTTCAAGTAAATATTCAAATAAAAACTTCAAATCAAATACTTATTGTCCCCACTGTTGCTATGCATAGGTGTTGGAAACAGTGGGTCTGTAAGGAGATGCATGCATGGAAACAGTCTCCAGACAGACCACCACCAACATTTGATCCACTGTTAGGTTGTCAAACAACGTTGTTTGTTTGCTTGTTAATTTAGTTCATATACTGTCATTCTTCAGTAAGGCCATTAAACAACAGACATAAGGTTACATCTTCACTCAAGGAAATATAGAAACTAGTCAGACATAAACAGGTTGGGAGCCAATTTAAGTATAATCAAGAAATCTAATGCATGCCTTTGGACTCTGGGAGTAAACACGAGTAAACCCACACTGACCCACAGGGACCCAAGTTGCTTCAATATGGGATTGAACCCAAGACTTTCTTGCTTTCAGGCCACAGTGCTACTCACCTTTGCCATCTGGATTGTGCTTTATAGGATTGTACAACTAATCTTCTTGGGTGTCTGATAAATGCTGTTAACTTAAACAAGGTAACCATGTGTGTTTGCATGGCTACTTTTTGTGGTTATTCCACCTCCAGTCCCTCTAAATGCTGACAGTGAACACTGATGAATCATTACTTAAGACTCTGGGTTAATAGTCAAACTGTTGAGACTTCAAATCTTCTTTCTGCCAAGTTGCGTAGTTGTTCCTGTAAGCATGGCCATTAACCTTTAACTGTTAAGCTCTAAGTGTAAAACCACAACTCTAATTATGTCAGCTTTGTTGCATCACTGCCGGTGTGAATGCTTATAGTTACAGCATGACCTACAATATTCCAAGGCAATAACTTTTGCCCATTTGCTTTGATATTGCACAGTATTTCCTGATGTCTGCTGAGCCTTCGGATTGCACTGTGATTTTAGACTACCATAGGGCCACTGTGGGCATAGTTTAGGTTGGAAAGTTTATTGTTTGTAAGCACAGCCTGAGATATGAACCCAATATCCCAGGAACTGCTATTTCCAGCAACTGGATGTATCACCAAAAGGCTGTTGATAATTTCTGAAGTTTTTAATCAACATCGGAGTGCAACTGCTTCTATGATGTTTGTCTTCCATCATCAGTTCCAGCCCCCACACTGATAGCTAGACCACAGAGAGCAGTAACTCTTTCCCTCCTCCACCTGACTGAGCATGCCATGCCAATAGAACTGTCCCTCTGAGCACACAAGGTCCTACAGTGATCTGAACTAAATAGCGATGATGCATATTTTACATTCTTTTATTCAATGTTTTATTATTTTCACAACTTTCTTAGATGCAACTGCTTTATATTCTCTGTTTTACTATATTATTAAACAGTTGTTCAAATGACTCTATAACTATGAACATATTAATGATCTAAATTTGTTTAATTCTTGCATATTGTCAGGCGACGTAGGAAATGGCGGAGGCAACAGCAGTGTTCCGAAGACAGGGTTTATTAATGAAATCGGCAGGCAAAATCTAAAAACCAGATAGTCCAGAGTTGAAAACCAGAAAACCACAGCGAACAGGATCCGATAGGAGTAAGACGAAGGCGGAAACGAGAAACAGTATTAGGTCAGAAACAGTAAGTAACGCGAACAGTATGGCTTACAGAACCGCTTAGAACCAACCAGACTTCCAAGAGACTTCGTGACGAGTGAGTGAGGATGAAGTAAATAAATAGGGTGTGTGAGGGGTAAAATGAGAAGCAGGTGTGTGTGATTAATATGCAGGTGACGGAGAACTTGTGTGTAAGCTGTTGTGGTCCGCCGAGCAGAGCGTGGGTGTGACACATATAACCTGTGACACAGGCCACCCAAGGAGAATGGGACCCTTTTTAAATTTTGACCCTCCCAAGGTTTCCTCCTTATAACTTTTAGGGCTTTTTCTTTTGCACTGTGACCCTAGGCTTGCTCAATTTGGGATTGGGCTCATATAATAAACTAAGAAAATAAGAAGATAATATAAACTTGTAAATGTGCTTTGAGACAATGCACCACATTGCAATGCATTACATAAATACATCTGATTTTGTAATTTAATAGTAGATTGTTACATTATGTACTGTACTGTATGATATTTAATGTGCAAACAGTAATTTAAAATACTGACCTAAAAGCTCATGTATGGGAACGTAGCAACACAAATCCTGTACATTAGACTGATCCTGCCTTCTATTCACCAACAGTCATCTGAAATGACATGCTAGCAATTACATAGTAAAATGGGCAAATATTACATTAGGCTCATTCCTAACGCCCACAAATGCTCCATAGTTTTGCCTTTTCATCATGTTTATTCAATACATAACGTTGCCAAAGGGCTATTGTGCAAACAGCTTGTTTGTTCACTCTATTCCATTTTACAATTAGACAGGAGCACAGTGATTGATGGTGTCATTTTCTTGCATTACAGGTGCATTGTTAGAAAATCTTCATTTTGTAATCTGACACAGAAGACAAATTACACATATTCCTATGATTTTATAGGCAAAATAAGCCACACTTCAGTAAGCCACACTGTTTCCACCAGTATTTTACCCATGTCTGTTTTTGGTGTCTGTGTGTGTCAACTGAAACTGTAAACATTCCCAATTGAAACCATGGCTTGGAGAATGAACATTAATTCACTACAACGTAATATCCTTCACAATTATGCATAGGTATGTGCATGCTTATTCAGGAAAATATTTTAAAAAGTCTTAGCTTTTATTAGGAGATACACATCAAAGATAAATGTGTAAGTAAGTAATTTATGGCCAATTCAATTAATAAATGACTACACTACAAAATCACAGCATGAGTCATTTTAGGCTTGTAGGTGCTGTTAACCTTTGTGTCTGTAATGCATGCAATGAGCATCTCGGGGTTAGTAGAATCATTTATAAGTTGTATGTTTTATGTTATGTATTCTATCAGTAATGACAGCTTACGTAATTTGCTCCCTTGGTGGAGTAGGCAATAGTGCAGTAGTGAGAAACTGCTATTATGAGGCAAACCATGATCCAAAGGCACATAAAATGTTTGAAATAACCTAAGCAGACTCTTTTCTCATTATTAGTTTGGTGGATCTGAAATTTGTTGGAATTATTACCCCCTCCCAAGAAAAAAAATATGAGTTGTGGTGTTATAACAATAACACGAGAAGCTGAAGGCTATGCTCACGTTCCACCACCAGCACCATGGGGACTGTCCGCCTCCCACACATCAATCTTAAAAGCGCTCTCTGGATTACAATGCAGTAGACACCCACCCACACACATACACACACGCAGATTCAAACACAGGAAAATCTGCAATACAGAAGCTCAGGCACTGCGCTGACAGAAGGTTCTAGCAAACACTAAGATCATTTCTCTCTCTTTGTTGCCAGTGTTGGCATCAGTTTGACTTGGCGCTTATGGTAGCATAGATGTAACTTTGTTTTACCAGCTTTTATATTATTTGGTTTCATTATGGGTAATGATGTAATCCCTTACACCCACTCATTTATATTGATGTAAGCTGTTTGTAAAAGATATGTGAGGCAAACATGCCGGGCAGCCATTTGAGTGATAACATTTGCAACTATGCTCTTCTGTTACCACAGAATTTAATTCTATAGACATAGTAGTCTAGTTTTCTAATTTGTTCCCTGATTAGAGCACGTCATTAGTCTCTTTGCTCATTTGTATCACAGAGACACTGAATTGATACTGAACTTTGTGTGTGGCCATGGTATCCTTGGAAGCTTCAGGCATGCTCCAGAGGTCCAGTAGCCATGTTAAGTTTTTATTGTTCTTATCTAACATAAACAAATTATTTACACTAGCTGCTCTATTTTTCTGCTTTCAGTTTAGCCTTTAGCATGACTACTTCATAAATGTATTGGCCAGTTTACTGGATTGGCCAGTTTACTAAAGCTTCATCATGAACATAACTCCTTCTTCAGCCACACAGTATCAGTTTCAGAAATGGGATTGATCATCACGACAAATGAGAACGACCGAGAAGCTCTTGGCCAAGATTGAACTGGCAAGAGCAGTAGATACTGTATACAGATTCATGAGGAGTCCCAAAGCAGCAGCAGCAGTGGTTCTCATTGAGAGCTGAGTATTGAGCGGTCTCCATGATGGAGGATAGCAGAAATTTTCCAGTAGATTCCAACTTAAATCTGTGACAGGCTAAGATAAGATAAAGTAGGCTGCACATCCAGCTGGATAAGCACAAGTAAAAAAAAAGGAAAAATCATTCCTAAGTGTATGCTAGACAATATAAAAAAACTGTGAGCAATACTCATTGCGTTCCTTGTTCTTTACCAATGATACAGTATTCTTCCACTTTTATAAATTATCTATGCTTTTTCACCATGACCCACTTTTCTTTTCTTTAATAATTCAACTTTTGTGTGTTTTATTCATGTGTTTTCTTTCATCATAAATGAGTTCCACAATATGAGTTCCTGTTAGGGTCAGGAGGATTCCACCTGGGGGGAGTTGAGTCGCGCCTTCAGCCACCACAAGTGGGGGTGCGGCAGGTAGTTTCAGATTGCGGCGCAGGGTTTCAACTCCCAAGACCCCTAGAGGCAATCATCCTCAATATGACACACTTGGGTGAGCATCTATTTAAAGAGAAGCCTAACCCAGATTCTCTGTCACACCTTTGTCTTACTGTGCCTGAAATGCACTAGGGTGACCGATATTAGGTAATGAGTCAAAAGGTAAGTATCATTCAAAGTAATATCATTCACCTTACGATCACCATAGATATAAAAGGATAAAAGGACCTATGTATCTAGCAGATAACTTTTTACTCCCATCAGGATTCACAAGAATCTAAACATAAATACATAAAAACTAACATTTACTAATACTACAACCATGTTAAAACCGATCACTATATGCGACCAGGGACTGGCAGAGGAGCTAGTTTGCCTGCTGGTAATGTGTGTGGGGTCGTGCTTTGTGTGCATACAGAACAGGATGACATGAATTGGTGAATGCCCTGATGTATGTCCCTCCACCAATACTGACTGAAGTGTCTAGATCCCTCTAGCCAGTGGTCAGTTCAGCTGGCTTCTCCAGGATCTCCAAAGGCAGGTGGAGCTGACTACAGGTGGGTGGTAGCAATCCTGACCCAAGGACCAACTGAGGAACTAGCCTTCAATTGACCAAGTCTAGTGTTATCAGGTCATCCAATGTTAAACCATTGTCCTTACAGCTACACCAGGCTAGTTAAACATAGTTAAATAGGCTTACAGAGGGAGATGTTAGCTAAAATAAACTTTGTATGCATAAGAATCTAACTTACTGAAATAATTGTGAATCACTTCATTATTATTGAATTTGAACTTCAATCTTGAAAGTAGTCTTGAATAACATGGGACCCTTGTATATACATACACATTTGGAGGAATACACCTACTTCAATCAAGTTTAAATTGAACACAATATTTTATTGAAACAATATAATAATAATAATAATAATAATAATAATAATAATAATAATAATAATAATAATAATAATAATAATTAAAGAGTAGAGAAAAAAATACTTCAAAAAAGTTTAAACAGCATTATATTGGATTGAAATAATAATAATAATAATAATAATAATAATAATAATAATAATAATAATAATAATAATTAGTGACTGCAGGAATAATACTACTTTGACATTTACAACCAGCACAAACAATAATTGTTTACATTGCAGAATCGTGCTGTCTCACTGCACATGCATTTAGTGCCAGTGGCCAAAATCTGCTGGTGTAAAACTGCAGCTTTGCGGCTCAGCAGCCAGGTCCTTCTCCACTGAGCCTTAATCCATCTCTGTCATGTTTAGATTCCACCGGTGTTTTGATATATTTCCTGTCAGTTTGAACCAAGCCTCCATCCAAAATAGATGCACAAAGTTTGTTGCTGCCTATTTTTACATTACACCTGCTCAGTAATAAGCTCTTGTTTTCAATTGGACTGGGTCTATATTGTGGTTCTGACTAGTCACAGTGCCACAAAATTATTTTAAATATCAAATGCAATATGACACTGTCAATGAATCTTTACAATGCCATTATAGGTTACCTGGTAATCATGAGAGCTAAAATGTAGAGCTTTCTATAATTGTATATTCTTCAAATTGAGAAATTGCAATAGTCGCTACAATACATTATATACCAAGGTTGTTTGTAATCCATTCCCCCAGAACAATTTTGATCAAAATTGATCTTTTCAACATGAGCCCACACATACAATCTGCTCTACTGCACTCACCCACTGCAGTAAGTGTAAAGATGTACACACCCATACACAAATGTGGGTGCATCCCAAAGCCTCTGGATGCTCTTCAAGGTTCTGAAGTTCAATCTGAAATTCCCAGAGTCCATTCCATATGGACAACAGCAGAGGACAACAGCAGAGGTATTGCCCTTTACTGTGGCGAAAACCTGAAGTCCCTCTTGAAACAGTCCTAATGAGAACTCTCTTTCATGTTCTTCAGACAAAAGAGACAGTGATTACAGTAGGTAAGGGGTGACTATCTGCCACCCAGCACTCTCTACACAAACTTTGCTCATTAAAAGACAACTATTTAAGATAATTATTCAGCAAATCATTTGCCCTAGCTGCTCTTCTCTTTCACAGCATTGTCAAATATTTTGATTGCACCCTTCAACATTTGCCACAGGACACCAGTTTCTATGAAAATAGCTTCCATTACATGTATTCACTTAGATTATCTGCCTCTGCAGGTAAGATAAAACACAGTTTGGAGAAAGTGGCACATCCTTTACTCTAGCATTTCATTAAACTAGTTATGGGTTGCAATTTCTTTTCTGGAATGATGGCCACTGACCTGAAGATACATACATTTCTATTAAAAAGCACTCATGCTACACTGATTCACAGCGGTAGGAACACAAGAAGTGGAATGTTCCACATCAGCTATCAAGCTGAAAAAGAATACGGAAAGTTAAGAATGTATGAGGATTTTTAATCCCCACAGTAAGTGACTTTTATGGAGATACTGTACAAGAAAGGTTTTTATTGGTGGCAGTGGAAATTCTGACACCAATACAACCCTGACTCCCTTGTGCAGTAATGTTTATGGAAACCATTGATCAGTCCTGCATATTAGACAATGTGAGAAAGTTAGAAGTTTAGAAGTTACCCTGGGTCACTTTGTGGTCTTATTTGTGTTCAAAAACTTTTAAGCACAACCGTATAATTGTTTTAAGAATTGATAGATGGTAATTTAAGAAATGTAGCTACTTTTAGGAACCCACAAAGACAAGAGTATCCCTGTTGCGAAGGTTTTATTTCTTATCTTTATCACAATGTCATAGTTTGTCATATAGACACACTGTAGCAACACTGTAGGTTTGTAAGAATGCAGTGCAATAGTATTTAACAAGAGAAGGTTCAACATCTTTAAGAAGGGAAATATATACATTTTAGTTAACAGTTAGTTAATCAAATACTACATTTGTATATCCACTGTAAATTGATGGCATTGTAAATATAATAACAACTCCAAATGAACAAATGGTGGAAACAAACATAGTTGTAAAATTCCTCAAGACTTTTGAAACCTATAAAGAAAATATTACAGCAACAGAATACAAAGATTATATTATACTGAAGCATATCTTGCAGGAGGCATTATAAACTGAGAAAACTTTAATGAGATTAGGCTAACTGTGTGTAATACGTTCTATGCCTTGATACTCTCATTCGAAAAGTGAGACTTGTCTCTTTGTAAACACCCACTTGGACATGCAATGTGCCAATGTTATGTTGGCTTTACCTTCTGGGTTTGACAATATACAGTTGAATGCTGCGTGTTTTCTGGCGAGGTTGGTGCTGGTATACAAATAGTGGCTCCTTAATATTTAATTTGTGGTTTCTAGCCCATCGCAGGACAGCTTCCTTCTGTTAAAATCTGGAGAAGCAGACTAGGAATGTAAGGGGTGATCTGCCATGCGTGGGTTTCGAGGTTGACGTCCTTGCGATGAGCTCTTCAGAGGGTCCCGAGAACACTTCAGAGCCTACAGCTTGCATTAAGATTAGCACTGCGTGAACGGTTCTCGAGATTTGGATTTTGGAGAGCGAGGTTTTGTGTTTGAAATTGTAAAAACGTGAGCTCTGCCAAAGCTAAGCGTGCGAAGTTGTCACTAGTTATGGACTAAAGGTTAGGCAATTCTGAAGCAAAGTCATAGTTGTTTGTAGTGAGTCAATCAAGACCTGTAGCAGTTCAATCATTTCCTGGATCAGAAAAAGTCCTCTTTCAATGAAGACCTCTGTTTTCATGAATTCTACAGCTAACTGATCCACAGCTATGAGTGTAGCATTCACAGATTACACAGGCCCTGAAGTCAAAGACGTGCTAGCAAAAGCTGCTAGTCTTTCTGTGGCACTCGTAGCAGCCCTCGTGCCTGGGGTTTGCGCCTTGCTTTTCTGTCTGGGGCCATTGCTGTTGCTCATTTTATCACTGTAAATTTGATGTAAAATTAACAAAGTTTCACCACTAATTAGAGAAAAGGCAATAAGCAAGATATTTTGAAAGCAAACTGGGAGACATCCAGTTATTCACTGCCCCAGACATCATTAGCAACATTAGTCCCCGATATACAGGTCTTATTAGACATTAGAAATAGTTTCTTATTCAGACACAGAAAATCATAGGTCATAAAATGAAGTAAATCTCCAAAGATAAACAGTAACAGTGGAATGGTTAGTGTCCACCTCTCCAACAAGTCAGTGTAGCTATCCTGCTGAATGAAATGGTTTGCTAATTTTGAAGAAGTGTTTGACTGATATGCACAGAGCTATGAAGATAATTTTATTAGGAACCTATGAAATTATTTGGAATTTCATCTGTTAGAAAACATCAGGCAAAAGGCAAAAGGCTTCTCGCAGGGGCTGGTACAGAGCTGCAGCCAGTATGCAAAAAAAACTTCAAAATATTCTAAAAATTATTTCAGTTTTGTAAAGCTGGGGGACTATCTTCATACTACCCGTGTTTTGTGATGAAAACTTTTGTTTGTTTTTACAAACTTTTGACTATATAGGGTAAGTATAATTAAATTGGAAAACTGATTGTGAACAGAGCTTAATGTCCAGCATAATCTGGATCTGATCTGAAGTTTCAAAATCTTGTGGAGAGGCTAACCATTGCAGTAGAGGCTGTTAGAGCAGTAAATCAGGACAAAGCCAGTATTAACTGCCACAGTTTTGGAACGAAATTTTGCAACACTGCTTGGAAGGCCAGAGGTGGTGGCAAATATGTTTTATAGTTACTGTGGGAATGTGGAATTCATCTGTGAAAACAAACTGCAAGAAAAAATAAACTGTTGCATACAGAACCTCACACACACATATACTATTTTTTATTCCAGAAACCTCACACTTTGTACAACATTAACCTAGAAAACGAGTGCAAAGATTAGCGAGAAATGGAAAAAAATAAAAAAATAATAATTAATAATCTTTTTCTATAACCTGGCTTCTCAATCTATTTGGTCCATGGATAAACAGCTGCCCAAGTAGGTCAATAGTAGGGCATATTGTGCCAAAAAGACCAGTGCCATCAATTCCCAGTCTTAGTTTAGTTTGATGTCATTCAGTCTGAGTAATTTTCATAAAGCAATGACACTTTAACAGCATGAGGTCTATTAAAGACAAACACTGCAAAATTAAAGGAGGATGGGGAATTTTTACAAATAGTTGCTTAAAAATACATTTAAGCACCTTATTAAAGACTGTCAACTTGCATTTGCTAGAGGACTAATAGCCTGTAATTTTTAATTTCCTTTTCTGTCCCGCACTGTTCTATCTAATTCATGAGAGGATTGATAATGAGGTGATGTTTTGAAGCATGTTAAAGCAAGAAAACCATTAAAGTGTGCAGTGATGTGGGTCTGCCAGAGTGGGAATTCAGTTCCCTGTACTGTACATGGAACATGAAGAAAGAGAAGCAACACATCATCAACATGCAAAAACTTATGTGTTCTAAATACATATTTACATTTAAATATAATAATGATACTCAATTTCAGCAGTTAGTTTAAAGTATTTAAATGAAATATATTTTCTTTTAATATAAAATCTTAATAATAATAATAATAAGAAGAAGAAGAATAAAAATAGTAATTAGAAGAATAAGAATAATAATTAAATATTTAATTCCTTATTTTATTTTATCTAGATTATATAGAATCTCATTGGTTCAAATGGATGGGTTTGGCAACGGAATTTAAAAGTGTAAAAGTTCTATGCTGGTATTTATATTAGACATGCACATGCACATGCGCGCGCACACACACACACACACACACACACACACACACACACACACACACACACACAGAAGGGAAGTGTTGCAAAAAACCTATTATCTTTAGCCTACCTGATATTGCAGGTTCCCAATAAATTGCCCAATTAATAAAACATATCATAGACAGATTTGTTACCCTACACAATTATGTGATGTAATTTACCAATGTTTTATGCTTTATTTTCATGATCTTAAAAAAACACAATGCCAAGCAGGTGCAAATATGAGGACCTCAGTCCCCCTTGTGACACCCTCATTTCCGCACCTATGCCTGCTGTTTTTGTAGCATACAGAGGTTGAGCTGCTGACAGTGAAATGTAAATTCTCTCCGGGATTATCTTGTTTACTCACCATTATTTTAGGATTAATGATTCTGCAGTGGATTGAATGTATCCACATAAAGCATCTGATGTGCCATCTGCATAAGTAGGTGTTATTCTATGTTTTTAGAAAAGGTATGAACATGTTAAGGATATTTTTTCATGAGTATGCAAAATACATTTCTATTAACTCACCAGAAGTGTACCAAATTCCATTGTGTTTTCATTTGATATGTGCAATCACTGAGCACTTTATTAGGAACACCTGAACACATTCATGTAATTATCTAATCAGTCAATTGTGTGTGCATAAAATCATGCAGATTTGGCCCATTCGTTTCAGCTTACGTTCACATTAACCATTATAATGGGGACTATTTTTGAGCTCAGTTATTTGTACCATGGCATTATTGTTTCTTGCCATACAGCATAGTTAGTATTTCTATAATTGCTGGTCTTCAGCAATTTTCAGACAAAACAGTCTCTGGAGTCTACTGAGAATAGTCCAGTATGGTGGTGTAATGGGGTGGCAATGATTTCTTGGCACATTTTGGACCTGTAAATACCTATCAGTCATTAATGTTTTTCAGTGGCCTTCCCAGTCACTGGACTTGAATACCTTTGAGGTGTGGTAGAATTGGAGATTATCAGAATGGAAGTGCACATTTATCTTAGTATAATAGATATTTGTAAGTGTTTGTATATTTGTTCTCAAAATGAATTACTGGCAATTTGGGCTTATTTATATCTAATGCAAATGTTGGAGCATAGTGACAGTAAAAATAAGAGAAAGCTCTGAAAAATATTCTATGTGAATGATCAAAACTGCGATTAGTGCTGTGTTTATTTCACTGCCTTGTCATTTCTCCATCTCTTGTTAACTCTTGCCTTTTCCCTCATCCTACATGTCTCTGCCTTGCCCGTTCAGGAAGGTTTCTTCTACAGAAGGCAGTATCAATTGGCTTGGGTTAGGACAGCCTGACATCACTGACAAAATAATGAATTCAGAATTATACCAAAAAAGAGATATCAGGACATCTATTATTGAACTGAATCTCAAGGGAACATGGGTCATGCAGCAAGACAACTAACTTATGCACACAAAAATCAAAGATGTCATTTGATCAAATAATGGTTAAAGAAGAATAAAGTTAACATTTTGAAATTGGCCTTATTCCTAATAGGAATTATGTGGAAGTACATGAAGCAAGCAGTTCATGTGTATAAACCTAAACTCATCCCAGAGTTAGAGCAGTTCTGTACTGTGGACTGAACCGAGCTGTGTTATTGCCAGCTGTGTCTGACTGCATTATTACATATATGAGAGTAAACAATAGATCTAAACATCTGGAGGAACATCAGCTGCTCAGGATATGAAAACCTGACATGTACTGTATCAGTGCCATTATATCAGGTGCTGGCAATACTGCGCATGAAAATAAGTCAATGAGTGCCAATGAGTTACTCCTGGCTGTTTATATCTGTTTAACAAATATTGGAAATGTACTATTTCCTCCCAATGCGTGTATACAGACTCACCTATATAATCAACTCTGTTGTTGATTTACTCAGACTCATTTCCTTGTTGTACCACCCAGGTTTCAGTTGATACACCACTACACTTTCCATAAAATATTTATCTTTTCAATTAATGATAATAGCTCAGAAATCACACGCTGCCCAGACCCATTGCAAGCGACTTCATACAAATATGTGGATGTAATAAAATAAAATATAAAATATGAAGAATCCTTGTGATCCTCTGCAAATATAATATAATTCTTTATTAAACACACACAGGTTAATAGTAGATATTTCTAAGGTTATTTGAAATTTGCGAGTCACTGACTTGAGCAAATCTTTCTAAAAAGCAGCCAGACACACCTTTCTTAAATAACTAAAACAGCTGACAGATAAAAATGGCCTTAGCTCACATTATTTCCAGAATATCTTAAGTAAAAATAAAAACTTAAAACTGATTTTTGAACAAATTACCACTTTAGTGCTTTTGAATAAGCACTGGTTTGTGTGGGGACAGCTGCAGGCTAAGGTTAAGGGAGAATGCTGTTTGTCTACTGAAATGGAGGGAGAGTCATTTCAAGACCATTTTAGTTCCCAAAAGCTCTAGGAGCTATGAAAGCCATTGGCTCTGCAGAGAGACAGAATAATGACAGCCACAAATGCTAGAGAATATGAAAGCTGTAATAGGATGGCTGATAGAGGAGCGGGAAGATGTGCTCAAGTATTCACCAGAGAGGGTTTGCATGTCTTTCTCTTAATGCTGCTGGTTTTGGCAACACTATGGGTGCCAGGGTGTTTACTCTGCTCATATAAAAAGCAAAAAACAAAACAAAAAAAACCCCACACAAAACTAAAAAAGAAAGAACTCAACCAAGACAAAACAATATTTGAGGTTTGGATTTATCATCACTACATATAATATTTAAAAGCAACACAAAGAATGTTTACAATAGGTTTTTATGTATGCACATATCTATTATTATTTTTCATGGTCTGTCACTTGAATGTATTTGGTTGTCTGCGCTCACGTAGCCATGGTAACTGTAAAATGCTGGTGCAAGGTTGTGTCTTTTATTTTGCCATTTGACCTTGGCCAGTTGTTTACTCTTTACTCATCATTATTGATGTAGAGGAGGTTGAATGCCCTTAAAAGCAGTACAAATCCACTGTAGCTAATGACATAAATCTATGGGTGAATAACCACCTGTCAGTTTGCTTTTGTTCAGCTTTGTGAAACTGAAAGCAACAATGACTATTACTTCACAAGTCTTTGTCAGCCATGTGAAAAATAAAGGGCTATATTTCCATAATAATTGATTCAGTGAAAATAATAACTAAACTCCCCACATACACAATGTACATTCATTTAAAATGATAGAAAAAGTAAATAAGACATTGTTGTAGGATTATGCAGTTAGTATCTGCTTACATATGCAGTTTCCTCTGTTGTTTATTTTTTAAACGTTGCTATCAGCATCAATGGCCATTTCTGCAACACACACAAGGCTAGACTAAGACTAGTCATATACACTGCTCACAAAAATGTCATTTTGAAGTATCCCCTAATTTTGTTAGTGGTACATATATACATTCCAGTCAATGCCAATTTTCTATAATCAATTAACCTAACACACAGAGAGGACACATATTACTCCACCCTGCGACTGAACCCAGGACCATCTTGCTGTGGGGCAGTGGTGCTACCCATAGAGTCACCATGCTGCCCAGTTTTCTCTGTAAGCGTGTTGAGATTAAGTTGTTTTCTGTTTTGATCTCCAGAGTTGGAGATGTTTTGTATGAATGTCTTCTGGGTTGCATTTGGATATCTAATTTTATGATTGCTTTTCATCAGGTGGTCAGAATGGGCACCAATCCCCTCACCAAATTTTGTGCTATAGTGTGTAACTGTACTGAACTATTGAACAGAAGGTTGGATATTCAAGACTTGCCTGTCAAGCTTATCCTGTTGGTTCCTCGAACAAGGCATTTATTTTACCTGGTAACACCTTATTAACTGTGGACAATGGTGTCACATACATAATGTACGTGTAAACAATCTATTCCACACTGTGTGTCTATGGCTGTGTCAGGTAAACTGGTTTGTGGGTGACAATGGTCATGTTACAGATGACTAACGACACACGACAGAGCAAACCCTACAGAGCTCTGTCATTGTGGTAATGCGAAAACAGCCTCTCCTTCCACCTTGGCAGAACCAATACATGTCTACAATGCTTAAACAGAAGCTGAGAAAGTGTATTGAATTTGGTATTTTTCTAGGTCACATCTGTGGTTCTAGTCTTCTCACAGACAGTTTAATTACAAAACAATGTAGTAAAACAGGTCAAATTACTATTTTTTTTTTTACATATTTAGTGATGGACAGCAGGTATTACTGGAACCAATCTCCAACCTATTGTGGCCTTGGACAAGAGATGCCACTTATTTAGAGTCACCAGCATCATGAAGTACTCACACCCATGCCAAAGCTTGTTCCCCCCTCTTATTTGCAGGTAAGAGATGCCACAGCATATTTTGCACTGTTTAAGAACATTATATTATATTATCATTATTTATAGATTTATCAGAGGAAATCCAGATGAGCTTTGAAAGCACATGCAAAACACTACACAGACCCATGTAGCTATGCCACTATAGCATCATGTTAAATATGCTATATATAATTAAATAATTGATAAATAAACCAAAGAGAGTTTTCTTGAACTTACCAACAACCAACAAGTTGATGTCATATATTTAAGAGCATAATATTTTAAAGTATTTTTTAAGTAAGCGAGCACACAAGCAGGTTGTCATTACCTCAGGTAGTAAAGACATCCTCATGGAAACCTCCATGTGTATCTGCTGTTATTAAAATTTGTAAAAATCAATAAAATACATTGTGTACAGCCACAGCAGTTTTTACACAGGCCTTGCCAAAATATATTAATTTATTTTTGACAGTGGAGTAGGCAATTCATGTATTGTACATCCATGACTCTGACATCTTCACTTCGTAGTTTGTCTCTTAAACATGGGCCTCAGTATAACTAAATAAATTACTTCACCTGGCACCTGCCTTTCAAAGCCTTCAGTCAAGTCTATAGTTTTTAGATTTGGAGATTTACAGAGATTTAACAGAGACAAGTACTGATAAAGCCCTACTCTCCACTTCCGTCTGTGCTTCTTCTTGCTCTCAGTTGGTGGATCCTACTTTCTGGTTGTTCCCTAATTAACAGGTGGGGAGTAACTGTAACCAATGGTTACATAATAATCAGTTGGAGAGCCAATAAACAATAAACAATACAGCTACTTTTGGCTATATTTATAATGGCATGCTGAGTGATTATATCTTTTTAATTTTTGTTCTAGAAAGATCTAACTACTAGAAGCTTCAATCAACTGGTATCAGATCTATTTTGTTAAGCTCCAGCACCATATCATTTAAAAATGAAACATTTAATATTTTTTTCTGTAAGTGAACAGTTGGGCCTCATAGTTGATACGTTGAATGTTGGACAAATGGATAGACATATCAGAGTGGGATTGACAAAAGCCATTTAAAAATATGACAATTTAGGTTTGTTGGAGCATTTATGAATACCAAGGCTTGTGGTGTGTTCCTAGTCAACAATGGTACCAGTGTCAGTGGTTAACAGCAGGCATCCAAGGCTCATTAATGCACAGGGAGAATGAATCTGGTCTAGCCAAAA
Organism: Parotocinclus haroldoi; assembly: GCA_034779995.1. NCBI lineage: Eukaryota > Metazoa > Chordata > Actinopteri > Siluriformes > Loricariidae > Parotocinclus > Parotocinclus haroldoi. The sequence continues at coordinate 37,676 of JAUZST010002731.1, forward strand.
CTAACATATATATTACTGTGGCACAAGTCAAATATATAATTTTGGAGCTGTTTAGTGGATATATGTTCTATAATGTCACAGTCTGCTGAGTATAGGACCTAGTTCTAATAATTTTAGCTCATTCACTGTTGTGCACAGAATACAAATATAACAGGCATGCAAATATTGAAACTCGACCATGGAGCAAATGTAGGAGGTAGCCTGATCGGATGATTATCATTTTCTTTTGTGAATTGAAAAAAATCTGTGAATTGACCACCATAAGCATTTGGTGGCTGGCAGCGATATTACTATTGTCATTATTGACTGACAAGATGGCCAAACATTTGCAATTGGCATGTAGGTTTCTGTTTTTCCACAACAGGTTAGATAAAAAAGTGCATAAAAATAATAGTGCATGAAAATATAAATCTTTTGAATTTAACAAGTGCTTTTATGCATCATAAAAAGTGGAGTGTAACCATATTAATTCATGGTAATTACACAAATGCTGCACATATAGTGGGTAGAGATTACATTGAAATATGTTATAGTTTTGTATTTGAGTGTCTGCATACATGTAGTGCACACTCTTTTGCAGTCATTCTCCAGTGATCATTTTTCACAATAACAATGTGACAATATGACATTCTCTCAACTTTTATTCTGCCCATATAACATGTATGTGTAACGTGTATTTTTACAGCTCTATATTTTCCTACACAGATACAGAATATAGTAAGAAAAGTGTTATGATCACATCACAGCCAGGGCTACTAGCACTGTGTAGTCTGTGTAGCCAGACTCTTTTCTCCCATTAGCCCTAAAAGTGACAAGCGATACTGATACTTTACAACTGTCAGGAAGCAATAATTAATGCAAAATCACTGAGTAAGCCAGTCAGGAACCAGTCTAATTTAGTACTTAATTTTAACATATGCAGTGGAAATAAAGGTTCTCTTTTGCCTCTGGTTGATGGTCATATTCTCTCTTCTTTATTGCCTAGTTTTGTGACATCTGGATATATGGCACATATCTGGCAGCTGTCCTAGCGTTAGATTTCTATGTCAGCCTCATCACCGGTGGCTGGTTCTGCTGTGCACAGTGGTTGACTCTGCATTTCAAAGTTATTGCTTCAAGTCAGAGCAAAGCAGACTTGAGGTTCCTCATAAAAAAAGCTCATGGGACAGATCCATGCTGGCAGGCACACATTTTAAAAATGGAATAACTACTGAGTCTGTGTCTTTACCATGGCAATGGAAAGATAAATGCTATGTCTTCTAGGACTGAGAAAAAAATTGCTGACTTTAGTGGAAAACACTGCCCCCCCCAGAGAAGTCATACTGATTTTAATTAGGCAATTACTTTCAATAAAATTGCGTATCAGCAGTGTTCAGTGACAACTGAAGCATTTAACATTCTCATCTTATAAGGACATTTTTATAGATAAAGACAGTGTTTTTGATCAATAAATATATAAGTTGGATTCTATAAAGCCTTCTGCCATCAGAAGCATCATCTAATAGGTATTCTTTCACTTTCCTTCAAAAACACTTGATTACAATAATACAAATTATACAATGAAATAACCAATAATGGTTAAATACTACAACCTCAATACAAATGTAAAAATACAACAAAATAAAACAAAATGCAGTATTTTTTACATTGAAATTCATTTCACTGCAGCCAGTGGAAGGAGACCAGATTAACAGTGGATGGCTTGTGTTAAACTGACTCCACTATTCATCAGCCCACGGCAGGTGTCCTTCCCCTTACAGGGTTGTTTGTGTTTGAGTCCAGGAGTACCAGCAGCCACTTTGGGTGGCTCACACATTTCCCACACACCGTTTAACTATTTATTAAAAGTTAATTAATGCATTTAAAATGCACACAGCACAACATATGATAAATAACATTACCATTTGGAGTACTTTACATTTTAATTTAAGCAATTGTGGGTTAAGGGCCTATCTGAGTCCAGTACCTTAAACGCTAGGCTACCGCAGAGAAATCATAACTCTATTTACACCAATAAACTAAAACATGCTTTCCACACTGATAGTTTTCTCTGAATAAAGAAGATAAAAATAAGCCAAAACAGAGCATTATCTTTTCTTTCCAAATTGTTATAGAATGAGGATTCACCAGCAATAACCCATAATGTTTGTGGCAAATGTGATATTTTAATATATCACATACAAATCTACAGACATGCTGATGATTATAGCCATGACTGACCTTTCTAAATGTTATAACACGTGAGACTCCATAGTAGATCATAAGGTGGTAATTTCGATGGATGCAAACATTCAAAGCAACATCCAGCTTTTCAGACAATTCATATACATGTCATGTCAGTTGAGCTTACCACTATTAGACTGTGCAATTGTTGGTGTGAATTATTTGTGTATTTCATTTTCTTGGTCTGCTTTTGTGCTATGTTCAAACACTTATCTTTATCTGGCATTCTTCAGGCATTACTAACATTTTTAAGCTGTGGTGTGACTGTATACACAGTACAAAAAAGGCATCTGTAGTTTACTTGTCCCTTTTCAAGAAATAGGCACATTGGTTTACAGCCTTGTAGCTTATACTCTAACACTGGACAGATGTATGAGTCAGCTTTTTGCGTCTTCCTTAGCTGTTCTCGGGTTTGGCAACAACTGCTTTGTACTGAAGGGGATACATAGCAAGTACAACTGAACAATTTACATCAGAATCACTCCTTGCCTCAATGATCTGAGCAGTGACCATGATTACAACAGATGACAACATAACTTTTTTCCATAACCTCACACCCATGTGCATTCTTGATAAAACTTTGGCATCACCATTTTCTATGTCTGGCCTGTATTCTGTGGTGAAGCGAAAGTCTGCTAGAAAAAGTAATGTAATTCAGTTTTGCTGCTGGCAGAATGTACGTAAGTGGGTTATTATCACTGTAGACAGTGAGTGGATCATAATACAGGTAGTTTCTGGACTTCTCTAAGATCACCTATTTTAAGGTAAAAATTGTAGCTTGAATGCATGAAGGTAATAGATTCATTCAGCTAGTAGAATGAAGGAGCGATGTAAGGCTTAGTCTCAGCTTGGCTTGCTGCTTTTGGTAGAACAGCATACCCTGCAGGGATGCTTCTTTATGCAAGATGAATGATAACATGAAATCAAAAATGCTAAATACAGTAGATAATTGATCAGCTGGCCAAGTACCTGTTGGTAACTGTTAGACCAACTGTTAGAGATTCGCTGATTTGTTGGCACAACGTGGCTATTACTTTTCAGTCTTGATCATAATATCCCCCTTTTTGGGTGCTTGGAGTCTCTGTAGAGTCATCTGTACTTTGTGTAATTGATTGGATAAGGTCCTTTATGTAATGTAGGTACTAAGTAACTAATAAGTGCTGTGTTTTCCTGAGCTGCCCAATGTTCTAAGGCTTAGTGTCTTCCAGCGCTCTCACTCATTCAAAGATCTATTTTTTAGGATTTCATTCCAAGATGTCCTACATTAGTCTCCTTGTATGTAGGTTGGACTGTTTTTGGTTCATTAAGGAAGATGTTCATTTGATATTTCAGTGCAATCAACCTTGCATATTAATTACTTTTTAATACTTCTTCATCAAGGTAGTGTAAATCAACAGATGGTTCACTCATTTCACCTGTATTATCACCTGGTGAACCCACAGATTTACTGTAGCTAATACAAGTTCTCCACAGTCCTGTAATGGCAAGACTGTTATTAGTGCTTGGACTTGGGAGCCAATTGTGCTGCATCCCATTAATCTGATGCCATCGTCTGCCATACTAATGGCATTGACTGGAAATAGTCATTTTTTCTTCTACAAAGGTGTTTAGAATATTTAACCTTCTGATCACTGAGAGTTCAGGTTTTTTAGCAACATGTATACAATATCCTTAAATGACTGAGAAGCTACAGGACACCCAACTTGGGTAATATAAGCTTTATAACTTCTATTCATCCTTTGGTTTTACGTTTCTTAATGCCTAGGCAAGTAATTCTTACTGTGTTATATTTGTGTCCATTTTGGTGTTTTTCAGGGTGTATTAGCCTACATGAAAGCTGATTACTGGATGTGATAGATGTCAGCCTTTCATCACTGAGCAATGGGAAGGTAATCATTTGAGTGGTCTCTTTCTGATGCATGTCTGAAAGTAGTCCAGGTATGGCATGTTTAGGAGGTTGTTCCATTTCCTGCAATCAAAGTTAGTGAAGCAACTGAATTATCCACTTCGGTCACATCTCTTTCTTAGCAGGTATGTATTCCTCACACAATCGTTTAGCCATCATACAGATCTGTGGAACAGTCTGTGGCAATTGAGGTGTCATTCAGAAAAGCATTATCAGTCCTCTAGTGATGTTACATTTTGATTTTGTGTGACTTGCTGCTGATGTTTTACACCTGTACCATGGTGGTAACCATTCACTGTTTACCCATGCACTTATGGATGATCTGACCTCTTTAATCTTGAAGCCAGTGTGGACATACACACACAAGTTTATATCTACATACAAGGTTAATTCAAGACTTGTCATATATATAAAAACATGAGTCAATGCCAATTTACAGTAATCGGTTAACCTAACATGAATGTCTTTGGACTGTGGGAGGAAACTGGAGTACCCAGAGTAAACTCACACAGACATGGAGAGTACATGTAGACTCCACACAGAAATTATCCAGGCTGCCCCAGCCTGTGATTGAACCCAGAACCTTCTTGCTGTGAGTCTGTGCTACTCACCGAGCCAACATGCCGACCCTTGGGGAATGGTTAAAGTACTAAATTGTTGGTGTGGTGCATATTGTAACTGTCTTATTTTAGTGTCTTGCTGTTGTCCAGTGTGAGCAGTCTAATACTGCTGCAAAGTAGCAGATGACTACTACAGTTTCAGGCTGACTTAATATTTGTATTAGGGTTTATCGTTTTGCAGCACATATATATGTGGGCTGCTTTATTATTTTTTTCTTTGATCTGTATTATAGTTCTTTTAACTCTTAATAAAGCAGGAGGAACATGTCTATAACCTTGCTTTTTCGAGCACTGTTCAGTAGTATGTATGGTCACCATTACCCAAGACTGTTAAACCACACTGGTAATGTGTTAGTGTGTGTTGAGCTCATCAACGAAGCAGTTATTGTAGTTTTGAGACACTGTTCTCTAACTATCCATTTTATTAAAGATACTCACCTTATTGTTCCACCTTGTAGATGTACAGTAGAGTACATTAACATACCCCCATTACAGTGCTCAGAATTATCTGCAACCCAAATAGTACCTCACTGTGGGGGTCCTGTTGGGGTAGTGTCCAAAGGAGATCAGAGGGGTCTAACCGAGCAAGTAGAAAACAGTCTCTAATTTATAACTACAAAGTGCAGTGACCACTAAAACTTAAAATATAGAATTCCTATGACTTTTGCACAGTACTGTAAATTACAAGAAAATCACGTATCAATCAACTTGACAACTTGATAGCACATAATACAAAACAATGTTGTAAATGGCTCAAGCATACAAACTTAAAACAGATGTTAGCTAACAATATTAAAAATATGGAAACACTGAATAAACAAAATAGCATGTAGATATATCTACAACAAGTCACAATGAGACAGGTTGTGTTCTCATCCATGGATTTTTACAGCATAAGGATTCACCAGTTAGGACGTTCAGTATGTTGCATGTTTTGCGATGCATGAGCCATTGACATCAAATAACGATGGAAACTTGTACTGCTCACATACATCAAAGCATACATCAAAGTTAAATAAGCCGAAATATAAAAATGTGTACACAGTGTAGTAGATTACCAATCCAGTACATTATATTATACCAATTTATTATATACTAAATATTATAACTGTATTTTACATATATACAGAAAATATGCATCTTGATAATTACAGACAGTGCTATTTTAACAATCACACTAACTTGTAGTGTGTGGAGAGTCATGTACTGTATGTGTGTGTGTGTGTGTGTGTGTGTGTGTGTGTGTGTGTGTGTGTGTGTGTGTGTGTGTGTGTGTGTGTGT